>JASAMV010008361.1:0-89187 GCA_030248065.1 Rhynchonema sp. JSB1_4
CCACCAAATATGGCAACACATCCACATACCTTTGCGTTTTGTTCTTGGTGAAGTATCTCCAAATACGGGACTTGAGTGTACGAATGTACCTCTCAACAATTGCGCACTTAACATCCGGAGAAGTGCTGTATTTGTGTTGAATATCATGGCGTTTCAGGCATTCTTGAAACGGTTTTCCGACAAATTCCAATCCTCTGTCTGTTGTCAGAACCCAAGGTTTACGTCCGGCCTCACTGATTATATCATCCAAAGCCTCTGCGACTTCTTCTGGCTTTTTGCGTTTCAGAGGACGTGCAAACACAAAACGACTTAGAACATCAATGAATATAACAATATACGCATAACCACTGTTTTTTGTCTTTAACTGATGCAAATCTGCAATGTCAGCTTGCCATTGTGCATCTAAACCAGCTGTTCTAGTTACATTACGTTTGAATTTGTGACGTATTGGCTTGTGACGAGTGTAAGTCTCTTGCTTGGACAAAAAATTCCGCACCTGTTCAGCTGCGCCTCTACCCTCACCTGTGTTTAGACCTCTTACTCCAGCACAGGTCTCTGCTCAGCAATCGCCAGGATCATCGTTTCAGACACCTGTGCAATCTCCTGTGGCACAACCAACAGCTAAGAAAGCTTCCCCAAAGAAAGCGCGCAAAATCAGAGTTGCTCGGCAAAGGAAAGCCACATCAAGGTGGAGTCCTTATTGATGGAGGCTCAGCTGAAAGATGTGTATTACAGTTTGTCTAGCCCTAGTTGTTTTGCTGGTGCTGATTCAGTTTTGCGTGAATGTAAGAGAAGAAAAATAAAAGTTACGTTGCAACAGGTGCGGAATTTTTTGTCCAAGCAAGAGACTTACACTCGTCACAAGCCAATACGTCACAAATTCAAACGTAATGTAACTAGAACAGCTGGTTTAGATGCACAATGGCAAGCTGACATTGCAGATTTGCATCAGTTAAAGACAAAAAACAGTGGTTATGCGTATATTGTTATATTCATTGATGTTCTAAGTCGTTTTGTGTTTGCACGTCCTCTGAAACGCAAAAAGCCAGAAGAAGTCGCAGAGGCTTTGGATGATATAATCAGTGAGGCCGGACGTAAACCTTGGGTTCTGACAACAGACAGAGGATTGGAATTTGTCGGAAAACCGTTTCAAGAATGCCTGAAACGCCATGATATTCAACACAAATACAGCACTTCTCCGGATGTTAAGTGCGCAATTGTTGAGAGGTACATTCGTACACTCAAGTCCCGTATTTGGAGATATTTCACCAAGAACAAAACGCAAAGGTATGTGGATGTGCTGCCATATTTTGTGGATGCAACTAATAGATCATACCATCGTGCTATCAAGTGTGCACCTGCTGATGTCAATCGTCACAACCAGCATGAAATATGGAGTCGTGTTTATGGCAACAAAGTCCAAAAGATGTACATAAAATTCAACGTTGGGGATAAAGTACGCATCAAGGAGGAAAAACATAAATTAGCAAAAGGATACTGGCCCACCTACAGCAAACAGATCTACACCGTTGCCAAAATTCTACGCAACAGGACGCCAGCAACATATGAACTCAAAGATCAAGATGGTGATGAAGTCAATGGGGTGTTTTACACTGAAGAACTTGTACAAGTCAGAGACTCTGAGGCTCCCGTCAAAGAAATCCAGTCGCTTCGCAAAACTGAGAAACGTGACGGTGTGATATGGCACTTAGTAAAGTTTAAAAATGATCCAGAATTATCATGGGTTCGTGATGACAAGCTGGTTAGTATATAAACAGAACGTTTATTTGTTAATTAGCAATGGAAGACGTCAGTGAGTCAAGTGACAAACGTTGGTATGTGTTTGGTAGAGACTATTCTAAAACCCAGATTGTATTTTTTGCTCAAGTGTTGTTGATCTACGTGATAATCTGTACTTCGCTTGTGAACTTGTGTATAAATAGCAGTGAAAGTGAGTCAAAAATCTGGATTATTTTGTTGAGCAGTTGCATGGGATATCTTTTGCCAAATCCTACACTGAAACGCAATCATGACCGGTGACTTTTACGTCGTACTCCCATCAAACACCAAAAGCAGGGACAACTCCAAGAACACAACTTCAGAATTTCGTGTTCAGCTACCTCAAACCATCCGCTTAGCTGGCTCATGGGAAGTGGCACTAGTGGAGATTCTCTACCCATTTAGTTGGAACAACGTCAACACTGACCTTGAATGGAACAATACACGTAATAATGAAATCAAGGTCATAGACTACAAGGACCACGGGTCTCCAGATTACAACCCTACCGTCTACACTATCACCTTAGAGCCGGGATATTATCAAAGCGCTGATGAATTATATCGCCACATTGTCTCTGCCGTGGAAAAATTAGAGTACAGCACAAAAAAGATTGTCAAAAAGGCAATTACGTTTCATTATGGTAGATACCGCAATAAGTTTGGAATAGATATAGATTCCAGCTACAAACTGGGTGTGGTTCTCTCACCACAGCTTCAGTATATCATGGGTTTTGAACAGCGCGGCTACCAAAACTCTATTGTGGCCACATATCCTCCAGATCTGCGTGGAGGTTTGGATGGGATATACATTTATTGTGACCTCTGTCAACCACAGATTGTTGGAAATACTATGGCTCCTCTGCTTCGCACCATACCTATTGTTGGTGAGTATGGTCAAATTGTTGAGCGCACATTCATCGCCCCCCATTACGTGCCGGTACTTAAGAAGGAGTTCTCAGCAGTAGAGATCAGTATAAAAACAGACACCAACAAGCCTATCGCATTCGCATACGGAAAAGCTGTGCTAAAACTTCATTTTCGTCGCAAACATGAGGGTTCAATTTATACCAATTTCTGAGAAAGATTGGACTAATTTCTACATAGCACAACAACATGGAGCTGGTTTCGCTGGTCTACCGTATCAAAGAGGTGCTGGACTTGGAAACATTTTTCGTGGTATCTTTCGTGCATTGTTCCCTGTTGTTAAGTCAGCAGGTCGCGCAATTGGTAAACAGGCTTTAAAGACAGGAGCTGAAATAGCAGCAGATTTGGTGTCGGGAAAAACGCTTAAGGATTCTGCAGTCACAAGAGCAAAAGCTGGTACGGCAGCCCTGTTACAAAAAGGAGTGAAGGCATTAGATCAATCAGGCGGCCGGCTGGGTAAACGCCAGACACGGAAAAAACGCCCACCGCAGCCACAGAAACGTATAAAAGGACCTGGAAAACGCAAGAAGACCACCAGTCGCGCTAAGCGCCAACGTGTTCAGGATCAACTTGGTGTTTACTACACATAATGGCGCAATTGCTTGACAAAAACAGTGCACCTGCATCAGATTCAGTCTTGGATTTATTCAGTGTTCCTCCCACTCAAACTGCTGTGGAAAACAGTTATTGGTATGCCGCACATCCTGTCAACTCAGTCACTTCAGCCGGTCCATATCAGTTCACCGTGCCAGCTGGCCCTGACTATCTGCATTTGGCCCGCAACTATTTGTACCTGAAATTCAAAATCGTAAAACCTGATGGCAGCGCACTCGGAGCTCCAAATGTGCCTGGCACCGTCGGAGGTACAGAGCCATTGGTGGGTCCAATTAACATGATCGGGAAAACCTTCTTCAAGCAAGTCAAAGTGGGAATAAATGGTAAACTCGCTTTTGATAGCGGAGATATGTATGCTTACCGCACACTATTGGAAAGTGAGCTAAATTATGGCTGGGACGCAAAAAGCAGCTCAATGAAAGCCGCAATGTACAACAAAGATGAACCGTCCAACTTCGTTGAATCAGCAAACAACAGCGGGTGGGCCAGGCGTGAAAAATTCTTCAGACAGAGTGCCGTTGTTGAAACAATGGCCCCAATACATTGTGATCTGTTTATGTGTGATAAGGCATTGGTCAGCAACTGTCAAGTAACACTGGAACTTCACCGCAACTCTGATGCTTTTTGTCTCCTCTGCTGGAGAGATGATGCTCCGGCATATAAAATAGAAGTGTTGGAAATGATTTGGTACGTCAAAAGACTGCAGCTATTGAGCACTGTACATCTGGGGCTGGAGGCTGCGCTTATGCGGGGATCAGCCAAGTATCCAATCCGTAGGGTGGCTATGACCAAAATGCATATCAGTCCAGGACGCCAAAACGTCCCAACAACGCCACTATTTGACGGTCAAATTCCTCGTAGGATTTTGCTTGCTTTTGTGGAGAACAACAGCTTCTTTGGCTCATTGAAGAAAAATCCGTTCACCTTCAAACACTGTAACGTAAAAGAAATTTCTATCCACGCTGGTGGCCAGGTGTTTCCTCGTGAACCATTGAAAATGGATTTCTCAAAGAAGCTAGCGGTTAGACCGTTTGTTCAAATGTTTGAAACATTGGCGCTCTCGGAAGAGAACAAAGGTAATTGGGTTTCCTACTATGATTTCCTGGAAAACTTCACTGTGTTTGCTTTTGATCTCACTCCAGAGCAAGCAGACAGCGCACATTGGGAGCTTATTCGTGAAGGCTCCACAACTGTGCATTGTTTGTTCGGTGAGGCTATAAAAGAACCTGGAGTTGAGATGATTGCATACGCAGAGTTTGATAATTTGGTTATGATTGATCGCAATCGCACCGTGTACTTTGACTATTCTCTGTAATGGATACGGCTGAATTGTTACGGATTTGTGGCAAGGATCGTGCGTTACATGATTTCTTTCTTGGTGTGTTTCCGTCTAATAAACTACCGGCTCCTGATCGTTTGCCTTGTTGTTTTATTGCAAACACAAAGCCAAGCACACATCCTGGTCAACACTGGGTTGCATTCTACATTAACAAAGAGGGTTACGGAGACTACTTCTGCTCCTATGGTGAAGAGCCACAACGGTTGTTCAAACAGTTTATGGACAAAGCTTGCGTGGACTGGAACTATTCTCGTAAACGTCTACAGGATGTCTTCTCCACCACTTGCGGTCAGTATGCAGTGTTCTTTTTACACGCCAGAGCAAGAGGCCTTCCGTTTTACAAGTTTCTGAGTTTATTCACCACAGACACAGATGAAAATGACAAGATAGTAACAGCATTCATCAACGGGTTTTACAATGAAGACACACAAGTGATTGACTATGACATGATATACAATCAAACAGGTTAATACTCACGTTCAAACAATAACGTCTTCAGCTCATCATGCCACACCGTGCATATTGACTTGAACGGATCACACTGTGTCATAAAGTCCAGAATATCATTCCCGCTGATTTCAACATGGGAGTACTTGATGTTGAGTTCTTCCGACAGGTTGGTCATGATTTGAGTGAATTTGATTCCTCCTCCCTGCAACGGGCATCTGGAACGGAACAGACCGGCCACATCAGGCGGAATGTAGTAGTAACCGCCGCGGGGGTGAACCGTGTCCAAATCCTTGGCAACGTAATCATACGCGGTGATTCCAGTAAAGTTGTTGGTTCCGTCAAATTCCTTGCGGAATTCAAACTTATTGGTCTGCGGGTTCAGATAATTTTGATGTTCCTTGGCTACCATTTGTTTGATGTAGCGCTCCAGGAATCCGGACATTTCACGGCGGTAAGCCACCAGAAAACAGCGGCGGATCAGTTCCTGCTTGTCCTGCTTTGTGTAACGCTTGCGGCAATCAAAACAGCTGCAGAATGCAGACATGACTGCTTTGCACGCAACAATCAGGGCGTGTGGGTACTTGGTAGGCGGAAGATTGGTGTTGCGGTACCGTGGAGAAATTGGCGGGAATCCAAAGTAGACAAGCGGGTCCTGAGGATCAAAGTCTTCAGGAATGTAGGAACGCACGAAGTTGTAGTGACGGCGTGATATTGGTGGAATGTCAAAGCTGAGAAGAGGATCAAAGTCTTCAGGAATATAGAAACGCATAATGATAAAAACACTGATTTCGGTCTTATTAAATACCATTATTGATACAAAGCGGCGCACGCGCCGCGCATTTGAGGTGTGTGCCTATATAAGGAATGGATTTTCGTCCCAATCATCAGTTGAATCATGGGTGACTTCAATGATTTTTTGGATGCTCTGACTGGTCCTCTGCAGCTTACTCCGCCTCCTGTGCAACAAGACATCGCGCAACAGCAACCGCCTCCTCCGGTCAAACGCCAGGACACCGTGCGTCAACCACCCGCTCCTCCAGTACTTAAGCGCCAAGACGCTGTACGTCAGCCTTCACTTCCTTACAAACGCCAAAGCACTGCACCCCATCCTCTCAAAGGGGTTCACTGCACACCTTCTGTTCAAAATGAAAAGACAAAGGAGACCAAGCCAAAAAGCTCTAAAGCGCTTCGTCTCAAAATTAATGAAGAAAGAGAAGCGCCGCCAGAGAAAGCAAAAAAGCGCCCTGCAACGGAGAGTCAAGAGGAAGAAGTATCAGCCAAAAAGATTGCGTCGCAGAAAGAGATAGAGGAAAAGTATGATTGTATTGCTGTTGTGCCTCAAGTGAGCATCAGTGTTCACTACTGTACAGCTTGTGGCAATCATTCCGTGGATGTCAAGTGATTAGTTGTTGTCGGGTTGTTATCATCATGTGATGTTGCCTTACTGTTATTGCTCGTGTTGTCAATAAAACAAAAGACAACCAGATTTTGTTCTTGGGGATTTTATTTCGGCAACAATGCCAACATCTGACACTCTTTTTTTGACAAGGAAGCAACACTGTATGAAATACAATCACGTCCACAATCACATTTACACATATCACGAAAGACAAAATGAGTTTTCATACAAGTCAAAGGAGGCACTTTTGCATAATGACTTTGTTGAAACACTTTACGATAGAGACATTTGCCATTTCTTGACGCAATACCACAAGTTTCGGGATAGAATGATAGAATTTCAAATGGTTTGAATCCAATAGCAACAACAACACAGTGGCATTCTTGACCGTTGTGATGTCCAACAACGAACGGAAAGTGACACACCAAGCGAATGGATCCTGAGCGTTTATCATGCCCGAGTATTCCAGCCTTCAGTGTAGTTTGAACCAGTGCCATGATATCCATCCCATTCTTGAACTTTGATTTTCCGGGGACAGTGGAGTTAGGCCAGTGGTTCTTCTTGATGTGGTGATATCCTTTATTGACGTCTGGAGTCCACGCATGAAGCGGGACTTTTTGCCTGAACTTGGTGTCGAATGACATCTTGATTCTTGGAGGAGTCATAATTAAAATGAAACGATCAAACAGGAATGACAAAAAAATAACACAGATGTGAGCGCTGCATGCGCGGCGCGTGCGCTGCGTGTGTGCGGTGAGTACCCGGTGCTCAGATGCTATATATAAACCAGAATTTACAACGTTCAGTTCATTATTTCATCATGTTAATTCCTGCAGATGAAGAAGATGCCGTGCGCCAGTTCCTGGAGGACAAAAAATGCAAGGAAATTGATCTACTAGACCAGATGTTCATGGATGTCATCGGTCCTTTGCTGAGTGCAACAATCAGTGACAAGAGCTGGGAACTATGCAAAGGATGTCGCAAGTGCAGCTCGTACGCTGATGACCATATCTGCAACTATCCGCCTTCAACTTATATCAACAAACATGGACATGCACTCGGGGAAGCCACAAACCTTGGTTCAGCCTGGGAAGAATTCTGCACTAGGGCGTTTAGTGCTTGTGTTAGCCATCGTGCGCTCAGTTCCTGGTTTACAAACTACAATACGTTGGCCAACTACATTTCTTGGAACGCCGTACTTGTTGGAAAGTACATGGATGAACATCATGGTGATTGTGTGGTAGAACCACCGCTGGACACTCAGCCAATCATTGATTATCCATATTGATTCCCTTTACGTGTATCCAAGTGTCAGGCAACCCGTTGGGTTACTGTATATTTTAATTTCAAAACTCATTTTCTCTTTCATTATTTTTTTATTTTTTCGTCTGGGGGTAATTGCATTCCCTAAATTTGTAGTGTACCGTTCTCTTCTATTCAGTTGCAGCTGAGTCTTATTAGTGGCTGAACAATAAAAAATAAAAAGAACGACTGATCAAAAATGGCTGATACGAAATCATCGGAATCCCCGGCACCAGTGCCAACTCTGGATGTTTTGGACGTTGGAGTTCGTTCGTCATCGGGCGTATTGGTCCCAGTGGTTGGTGTTATTGACTCTGTTTTGTGCTCAAACAGCTTTTACTGAACATTTTTTACTACAGCAGGTGCCCCCATGTGACGCTGCGGTGCTGGACGACAACACAACATTGGTGCTGCATTCCGGCGACAAACTTCTCGGTCATCTGCAGGTGTCAAAGGTGATCGGAAAATTAGGGCTGCCGCCTCCAAAGGTGCCGAAGCTCGATCCGTCGATGTCCCGCCACAGTCTCAGGTACAATCTTTTTATTGTAGGTAAATTTAACGAAACCTTGACGCTCGTTCTTTTCAGAAATGTTATCCCACGTCAGTGCTGCCAAGAACTGTCGAAAATCTGTGTCAAAATTCCGGGGCTTCAGCAGCACATCCATCCTCTGCTCGAGTGCTTGGACGAAGCGGTCAAACTCGTTCGCGACAAGGAGCGAGAGCAAAGGCATCGAGTGGGTTACATCGGGTTTACATTTCTGCACAACACAAAAATTTCCTGGAGTTTTATAAACTTGCAGGAACCCGACGACAACGATTCGGTTGCGGTCTCGATCGACGAAGAGCTGGCTGTGGATGCGATCTCGAACGAGGAGAGTGTGGATGCGATCTCGAACAAGGAGGTGGTGGTGGTCGAAACTAAATCGATCCCTATCGATCAGGTAATTTTTCATTCAAAATCCTTAAAAATTCTCTTTTATGCACTTTAAATTCCATGCAGGCCCGTCCGAGCAACGTGATTGTCGTGCCGCCGAAGCGTCCACTGATCAACCAGCCCGCGATGCCGACAAACATCAAGCGCAAAAAGAAAAACTATGTTAGTTGAATTTGTGATTTGTTTTTTCAGCAGCAGTCTCATCACTTAAATTTCAGGTCGTGTCAAAAATCTGCGTGAATGGTGTTGGTGATGATCACAGCGATGACACGTTCGATCCCGTCCAGTTCTTCAAAGAGGTTGTGGTTTTCTTTTCTTTCAAAAGTGAAATTAATGTGAAATTCAAATGTGCATTTCAAAAAAAAATGTTCCTCACAGTCTGGTCTGAACTTCATTGACAACAAAGAGAATGGTGACAATGGTCAATGAAACAGTTGGTTTGTTTGTTTGTTTGTTATTTCAAATTTTCAACACTTAAACGTGATTTTTCAGGTCGACAACATGCTTTTCTCTGATGTGTTATTGTTGGCTATTTTTCGTCTAAAAAATTAGGTAAAAATGTGGGTTGGTTTGTTTTTGTGCGGTTTGAACAACTTTCGAAACCATAAAACTTGTCATTTTTTCAGGTCGACAACATGCTTTTCTCTGATGTGTAATTGTTGGTGATTTTTCGTCTAAAAATTAGGTAAAAATGTGGGTTGGTTTGTTTTTGTGCGGTTTGAACAACTTTCGAAACCATAAAACTTGTCATTTTTTCAGGTCGACAACATGCTTTTCTCTGATGTGTAATTGTTGGTGATTTTTCGTCTGAAAGTTTGATTAAAGAACAGGTCAGTTTGGTTTTGGGCGCTTTGAACAGCTTTCCGAGCCGTAAAACTTGTCGTTTTTCATTTCAGATTTGTCACGCTCTATTTCATTTTGTCAATAATTGCCAATGTTTTCATGCTGTCCATCTTGTCAGGTTGGTAAGCTCTTCACATTTGTACAACTTTCACAACACAAAGAAAACTTTCCTGTTTTCAGGTAATCTAAGCTAATCTCAAGAAGAAAGAATGTGAATCAGAGAGTTCTTTTTGTTTTCCTTTCTGTCTGATCTTTGCTCAATGTCTAAACTCTTGTTACTTGTTGTGAAAGCATGTTTGTATGAGTAAATTGTGAAATATTGTCGTGTCGATTTATTTCGTACATTACTGGTTTCATCCAGTGCGATACCTGTTCAAAATTTTCGAAAACCGTATCTTTTTTTAGCTAAAGGACCCCAAATTGCGTGGATTCACATTGCGGGGTCGATTTTACCCTGATTCAACAAGCGCACACTGTTTTTTTTTGCTCCCTGCCCTGATTCATAAGGGAAACGTGTGGTTAACCCTGAATTTCCCTGATTCAGGGATTTTCCGCAGCGCACGCGCCGCGCGCGCGCTGCGCATTTTCCCCCCGAACTCTATATAAGCGAGCCATTTTTGCCAGTCTGGCATCATTGTTTTTACCAATTCTCATCATTCACTTCGATCTCTACGATGAAAACGGTTCAAGTGCCCAACGACGAGGTCGACAAGGTTGAGTTGTTCCTCAACCAGACGCTGTGCGACGAATGTGCGATGCTGGACGATTTGTTCGTGCGACACTACGCAACGTCGCTGGCGAAGGCTGTCGAAGCGTCCCGACCTGGCCTCTGTGCCGGTTGCACCGCGAAAGAGAACAACCCGCTGAAACATCTGTGCGCCAAGGGTGCCGGCGAATTCTACAAAGTGCATGCGTTCTACATTGGCACTCTGCTGCACAACTCAGACTGGGCCTCGTTCTGCATGTCGGTCAACCGTCGTGAAGACCTGTCGCGTCGTGCCGTGTGCGAATGGATGGCTCGTTTCCGATCGGTGCCCGAAGTCTGCTACATGTTACGTCATGAAATCGGCGAGTACCTCGAAGAACACTACCCGCTGTTGCTCGCCTTCCCGGTGTCGATCGGTGTGGAGAAGGCCTAATCCTCCACCCTAACCTTGGACTTCGGTCCACTTACCCAAACCCAACGGCCCTCTTCAGGGCCACCCCCTACTAAACCATGCTCGTTGAATCAGGGTAAATAAAATATAATTTATTGCGAAAACCCTCACCTTACTTTGCAGCTAAATGTTCAGCCAGTTGTTGATTTTGATTGCCGTCGGTGGTTGCGTTGGAAACGTGTGCCACCAGTGCACCTGCAGAGGCGCTACTGCCGTTTGCCATCTAATTCCGAACACAACAACTGACACCACGATCCGTGAGTTGCGTCTGATCAACGTCAGCGCGTGCCCTTCAATGGCTGTACTCAACCAGATTATACCGAACTTGTCATCCTTTACGTGCCAGGTCAGTGATGTTTCAAAATAATTTCACTTTTCAAGCTTATTCTCAAAACTTCGCGGCGAAAGATTTCACGAATTCCGTACGGTCAAAACATTCCATGTTATTTCGGATCCAAAAAATACAATATTCTTTAAACAATTTTCTCTTAATATTGTTTTCTCCTAATTTTCATAAAATATTGTCACTCAATTTACAGAACATATAGATGGATAATGCCAAGTTTGTAATATCTTATGTGAATAAAAATTTTTTTATCAGACCCTTTTTTTATCAGACCCTAATCTACACTTAATTATTTTCACTTAATTTATAAATATTTTCTCTCAATTCATTTAAAACATTGCAGATTGTCCCACCAACCAACTCCACCACCAAACCGCGGTCGCCTGACACATCATCCAGCAGCACCGCCATCCGCATCACAATCATTGTTGTTGCCGTACTGGTCGCTGGCGTGTTGATAATAATAATTTGCAAACAAAAAGAACCGAAAAATTTGATTGAATCCGTCTAGGTTCATTATGTTGCTTCGATCATAATGTGCGCGTAAAAATGCGTTGAAATAAAACAGGTGCGTTAGGGGGTTTGCAATTTTATATAAGTGCAAGACATGCAACACATAGATTAGAACATAGCACAGGGACAGGTTAGCAACACAACAGACAGGTTAGCAACAGGACAGACACAGAAATGAAACATCACAGATCATAAGCACTGGACATTGACAGACGGACCTGCAAAATAGAGGAAATATTGCGCTCCAGATCACCCCAAAGTTCCGCTCAACGGGTATTGTACGTGGAGCGTTTTGCGCTCCAGGTACAATACCCAAACTACTAATACCTAGTGATGTTTAAAGGGGCCGCGACATCATTATTTTTCACGATGCACAGCCTGATTTTATGTCAGAAATTGAAAGACGACATCCGAAGGAACATGTCTTACAAAGACAACAACATTGACCCGCGCTGTTTTCTGCATGAAAATCACCCCCGAACATCGAATGTCAGGAACAAAAGTCAGTTTGCTGTAGTCGCTCGGCTGCTTGAAAATTAGGCATCGAGCTCAAAAAATTATGATATGGACTCGGTGCTTATGTAATATCTGCGAAACATTTTTCCGGCAACCAGCTCCAAGCACCTGTCGACGTTGCAATTTCTGTGGCAGCTGAAAAAATATCATCAAAAATATGTCTCGCCCCCTTTAAGCACATCGACGTACTTGATTTTTCAAGTTAACATTAGCTGCCACGCACGGTGCTCTGTTCGTCCCTCCTATGCATTCAGTTTGCCAACCGTGTTATCATACAGAAACACTTCAGTTCCCAGTCTTAGTTCGTCTAGTAATAACTGTGCATACTCCCAGCACCTCACCAACATCTGTGTTGCCCCGGCTCAGACCATAACCAAGTGTCCCTGAATTTCAGGGAAGCCGCCGAGCAAACGAAGGCGAGTGTGCGCGCCGCAACACGCATGCTGATTCTGGTCGTAATGTGCTACCTGGCTGCAAATGCCCTCAACGTGGTCGTCACCATTTGGGAAGTGGTGGACCGGGACAGTCTGCTGCTATTCCCGACATTCTACACACTCGCAGCCGACGTGGTGAATTTGTCGACGGTTAGAATAAAAATAATAATCATTGCTTGGCTTTCTTGAGCAGGAATGAAACTCGCTGGTTAAGATTGGGCCTGATTCGTGCTGACTTCGGTCACGTGACTTTTTCTGGATGATTTCGAGGATCACTGATGGTGCCGATTGTCATAAAAGTTGTTCTCAGACAACACTGCGGTGAAAAAAACTGTGCGCATCAATATGTATTTTACATATGTATTTCATGCAAGAAGGTTCCCAAACACACTCGGGTGCCGAAGGGAACAGATTTCAGGTACTTACCTTGATTATAATCATGTTCTTCCAAACTTCATGAATGGGGAGGGCATGATTGTTCTATGTTGTTCTCAGTGCAGCAATGTTGGTCTGTTTCGGCCTGCTTTCGTCCGTAGAAACACCTCTGGCAAATTTACCTCCAAAAAGCCCCGCCAGCAGACCTTATTGCTGTTCTGTAACCGTTTTAAGCAACCAAGTATAGTTCATCCACCCATTCAGGCCGGCGCCAGTGCGGTCCGTCTGCCGATCTACTGTTTCTGCAACAAAGCCGTACGCACCGAGCTCACAGCGATTTTCAGCAATTTCTATCGAGTCATTTGTCGCACGCCGGCGCGTCGTTTGTGCCGAAAACATGTCGGCAGTGGCGGCGGTGACGTCGACCAATCAGCTGACCGCATTTCAAATTCGAATTTTCCCGCCACCACCACGCACACCATAGCTGATCGCACACTGGCAGATAACGACGCGGGTCAGGAATGTGAAACATTACTTGGCAAAGAAGCCATTAAGGAAAATAATCATTCGACTTTGAATAATAACAGCGCGAGCATCGGTCCAGATCAAAGTGAAATTGTGAATGGCAACATGGTGAACGGTCAGATAGTTACGAACAACAATAGGGGCGTGCCGTTTCGGGTTCGGGTGGACTCCAGTGGTGACGGTCCACGGTCGGAACCCAGGTCCGAATACTTCAGCCCGCCCGATACCCCGCTGGGAGTGTGGGAAAGCAGGCTATGACATACGTGAACTTTTTCATTGTATTTTCTTATCGTTTGATGATTGAATTTGTATGTAGACGCGATGACAGAATTTTCTATCTCGATCTTCAATTGATCCGGTTCTTACAGTAAGCGCTATTGTGCGGTAAATAAAGATTTCTGATTTTTCGTCCTTCCAAAGCGAACTTCCAAAATTTAAAAGAGCGCTTTTGCAAGCACATGAACTTTATCCAAGCAGGAAACTGCGATGGCAAGGTATTGGCACCATCAGCCGACTTTTTGATGCTCATCTGAAAAACTTCCAAAGCACCAATAGCATACGAAGCTGCCAAAATGTGGCCCATTCGTAAACGCTATAATTGTAGTACAGCAAGAAGGCAGACTATACGGTCACACTTTGTCGGTGTGTAGGTGTACTATTTGTATTGATTTGCCACAAGAGAATGGGGTGTACGTGCAATACCTAATTAGTTGTATAGCTTTGTCGTTCGGTTTTTAACGTAAAAGTCAAAACCGCATCCCAGCGCGTAAGCTAAAAGATTGCCTCTAACCATTGTTGCTGCGGCACAATCTAAAATAACATAACAAATCAAGACACAACAACCGACAATAAAATCATGCCAAAATCCTATTCAGCCAAACTTCGCCGTCTAACTACACCTCTTGTCTTGATAATCGTTGGCATATTCGCCTTTGTTGGGGGTCTCAATGACTTCCTTCGTATGTCCCAGGGTGCCATCGAGCCAGATCTGCACAAAGGACTCAACCTTCTACCGAGACAAGGCTGGGCGATGATCGCTCCTTCTCAACCCGAAACCCCGGCTGTCAAACGCGATCCTTCGTTCGTGACAATGAGTGTCCATAGTGGTATGCGTTTGGGCAATCTAATGTTCGTCTACGCTACATTGCTCGGTGTAGCCACGGTGACGGGCAAAACACCGAATTTGCCCGAACGGTTTCTATTACAAAGACAGTTCCCGAGCTTGACAATCAAGCAAGAAAAGCTGAACACAAGCACGTTCACACCGTGGCTGGTCAAAGACTGTTGCCTGTTCAATGAGTCCACCATGGGTCTGAAGCTGGGCAAGAACTTCACGCTTCACGGATACTTTCAAAGTTGGCGTTATTTCGAAAGCGTCGCCACGCAGCTGCGCACCAAGGAGTTTGTGTTCAACAAGGGAATACTCAGACAGTGTCTCAAGGTGCATCGGGATATTGCAGAAAGGGACAGGCATACCACCCGGGATCAGGTTAGCCGGTTGATTATATTATGCCTAAATATGAAGTCATTGTGGAGTGTGGTCGGGCCAGTCTGTTTTGTGACTGGACAAGGCACACAGTAACTTGTTGGGCTACTTTCGCCACGAACGTACATATCTTACACTTCTTCTGGCAAATTTGATATTGATCTCAGAGTCGCTTAAATGTCTCTTCTCCGACCAATTTGAAGCTTTGCGTACATATGCATAGCTTCTGAAACAGCGACACACAATGAAGCTCGTCACGCCAATATACCTTGAAGTGCTGCAATTACGTTTAACGTGTCATGGTGTACAAAATGTCCAACTCGAATCGAACATGTTGAACTTGGCTAAATTGTATATATGATGTTTCAAGTGCGTCTTCGTCGGCATTCACATCCGGCGAGGCGATTTTGCGATTCCCAACAATCCGTACATTCCGGCACGAGCTGATTATTTGGTGCGCGCCACTAATTGGTTCAAGAAACGGTGTGTTTGGGTGGAATTGAGTTTGATATGGGTCCGGGTTAAGCGGTGGCTTGGGTTTCAACCAGTTTGCATCGGGTCCCCAGTTGTTCGATGAATATTTATACTGACTAACTGCTGCGGACCTGGTGCACCGCCGGTCAGTAAAATTTCCTACAGAAAAAGCACACAAAACACTATATACATAATTCACATTGTGGCAACTGAGCCAGACCGAAAAAAACGTCAATAAAAAATCTTATTTTCATTCTCGATAACACCAGATTGCTGCCCGATCACAAGTGCGTGCATTTCCTGATGGTTGGTGATGACCCAACATGGAATTTGAAACATCTGCCGCATCCCACAACCATGGTGTCGCTGGTGAAAGGTTGGCTGATGTTTCGCATAGTGTTTACATGCCAAGAGCGCTTTAAAGTGCGCAAACTGCACCACGTGACCGGAAAGTTTGGCAGTCAAACGATAACTTCTGTCTGTCACCACGAACAGAATTGAGGTTAATTTGAAATACAGGTAATTCTGCCGACGTCGACATGTGTGTACTGGCACATTGCAACCACACGATTATGACCACCGGTACCTTTGGATGGTGGGGCGCGTACTTGGCCAACGGTTAGTTAATATATATCTGGGTTGTTTTTGGGCTCTGAATGCACAAATAAACCAGAAATGAAGCAAAGCCTTTTTAAATGAGAGCCTTGTCGTGCATAATTACCCTCTGGCGCTCATTCAGGTATGACCACCTATCAGAAGGAGTTCGCCGTGCCCTATTCATGGCTGCATCGGCAGTACAGAATCGAGGACTTCTTTCCGTCCACTTGGGTGCCTCTGTGAAACATCACCGGTTCGATATGCATCTGTGATTCGTCGGTCCTGGTCTTGATGAGTGTAAGATGATAGATAACTTTGATAACTGCGAACAGTTCGTTGTGATCCTCACGCTCGGCTGTGATAACTGGCATCATTGCCAATTTTTGGTGCTGATTTGATTCGATTAATTTGGTATTCAGACAACGCTCTTTATTTCATTCCAATCCACACTAGGTAAAGTAATTGTCCAGCACGCATATGTACTTTTCAACCGCAGTGCCCGAGAAATCCTACGAAATGCGGCCCACGGGGTCGAATTTTAGATTTGGGCAGTTGGTCTGCCGACCACCGACTTGGATATTGCGCTTTTACTGACAGCACCGCTAATCCTACACAGCACGCGATGTAACTTGCCAACCAACAGAGGCAGTCACCCGGACTTGCATTATGTGGCTGCATAACATTGTTTTTATATAATACACCCGTGCCATATAGGGTTAGTCCAGCCACGAACTCATGAGACGAATTATTTTGAAGTTGACTTGAACGGATCCAATAATGTTCCAGCTCCACGTATTTCGGAAATGAAAGAAATAGAAACGCATGTATTTTCGCTCTGCACCTCGGAGCGTAAAGTCCCTTTTGACTCCCAAAACATTTGTGTGTTGAACGACGTTGCTGTTCGCGTAAGCAATCAACAAATTAAGGTCAGCCAGCTGCCAGCTGGAACTTGTCATCATCTCTCTCGGCCCAATCTCTTTCTTTTGTTTGCGAAAACCCGTAGGGCGAACTTAAGTTAAATCCGGAATCCGGAATCCGGAAATAATTTGCATGCAAAAATGCGAAACATTTCCAGGCTCCGGAAATATTTCCGCAAAACGCAAGAATTTACTTGCAAAAATAATGCGTTTTCCGGAAATCATTCCGGATTCCGATTTCCGGATTCAACCTAAGCCCGCCCGTAGGACGGCCTTACGTAAAACTAGGAAATAGGAAATCTTTAACGTGTTAAAGCTGCTTTTTAGGAAATTTGAGACGAAACTAGGAAATAGGAAATATTTCCTATTTCCTGGTTGTTTTTTCGTAACTAGGAAATAAGAAATAGGAAATGTTTGGCACAATCAGCAGAACCAAAAGGCAACGCAGCTCAACAAAATGTTTTGATAGAGTTGCGTGTAGGTGCACAATGCATGCTTGGCCAATAAATATTCCGCCAGTTGTGTAAGTAGGCTTGTCTATGGTGTCGGGACGGGACACGGTGACAAAATTTCCTATTTCCTATTTCCTAGTTTCGAAAAGATAACTAGGAAACAGGAAATATTTCCTATTTCCTAATTCCTACTTTTTGAAACTAGGGAATTGGAAACATTTCCTCTGTATTTCCTATTTCCTAGTTTTACGTAAGCCCGTGTCCTAACTGGCGCATTTTGAATCTGGCCGAGCAAGCTTTAAAAAGAGTCGTCTCGTGAGCTCGTGGTTGGACTATACATCACCCAACTGGAAATGTGCGTCGATATTTGTGTGTTGTGCGTGTGTGTGCGATACACATAGACACATGGCCAGCTGGGTGATGTTGCAGAGATAGGCGTATTATATAAAAACAATCTTTGTTTGTTTGTGGGCAAGACAGATCCGATCCGATCACATCACGTGATGTGACTACCCAGTCACACGTTTCTGCGGAACATTGTTTTTGCGGGTCCCTCAAAAATACCCATATCCCGATGGCATACCATGCCCATTCTATTATTTGAGGTTGCCACATCATGTCAAAACAAATAACGTCGCCATGCAAGTGGTTGTCATGAGCAAAAAGTAACCTAATCAACTATGGGCTGTTTTGGATGGCTTTAGCAAATGGAGCGTACGAATGTGCTGAAACTGAATATTGCATGTCAGGAAGAAGGGATACGAATCAAACACAACACTTGCATGTTTAATATACTACACATACCTTTATGCCATCGAACGTGCGTACAAGAACTGAAGTTACAAAGTTATGTGGAAGATGTTGCTATCTACATAATTTAATCTGTTTCAGTCCACTGATGTGAGGAATATACCAATCTTGTATTTATTGTATCATTATTATTGTATCAGCCGCCAACAACGCAGCGCGCACACACACATGCACACTGCATTACACCGCACGTTTGGCCTGACTGACTGGTCACTCTGACGCAGTCAGTCAGCATGCACTATGCTGCGCACGCGCGCCTAAGTAAATTAATGCCTTCTCTGTGTTTTCCTTTATTGTATTATTGTATGAAACATCACCCAAGCTTAATAATCGGTTTTTACCCATATACTTGAGGTTAATTAATAAATTTATCAATCAATCGAATTGGGTATTCTAACACTGATTCCGTCCATCAGCTCCGGCTGAAGCCTAATAACATAGCTCATGCCGATGCCTAAAAAATGGGCCTGTATTTGATGTAGGTACACAGCGCATGGGATCCGACGAGCTGCTTTGCATAATACAATAATGCTGGCGACAGACAGACAACGACGATTTTTCAGTATTGATATTGGTTCCGGTTGCAAGTACATTGTTGTCATCGGTTCTGATGTCAGTGTTGGTGTTGTGATCATGCCAGTGACATGGTGGTACGTTACCATCCGCAACTGGCAAAAATCCCAGAAACTAAATTAAAGCGCAAAAAATACAAAACATCAATAAAGACATAATACATTGAAGATGCTACATTTCTTGCGCATTGTGTTGGTTTGCGCGTTGTACCATGTGGGGGCGATTCTCGCACAACCATCAGGTTAGAAATTTTCTTCGTTTTTTGAACAATTGGTGGTTTAATTATCAGGCCAGGTGGTTTAACGTGTAACTGCATGGGTTGTGCATTTCACAAAAAATCTTATTCTGTGACATTTTTTTCACCGAAACGGCACGGCTAATGTTTCAGCAGCCCTCCGTGCCGCGTGCGATGCGTACACGACGCATCCGGCTGCCTATCTAGACCACACCTGCATTGTGCTTGTGGCAACCACACAAACACATGCGTCAGCATTGAGCACCTGTCAAGGCATGACTATGGCAGGAGTTACTGGACGACTGGCAACATTGGCGCAGAAACGGCCATTGCTGAAGGCGTTGTTGGCAGAGGTTAGAGGGCACTTTGACTTGCGTTACTCGTGACGCTCACTAAGATCAATGAAATGTGTGGTTTCAAGCCCCGCTGCCAACAATGAACTGCTCTTTTGACCACAGAGGAAAAGAGTACGTGAAGCAACACATGGGGGGAACTTCAGTCTTGTGGGCACGCATTGTGTTGGGCCTGTGGGCGCAATTTCGGCCCATAAGGCGAGACGGCAATGGCGCCGTGGGCCTTGTCAATGACAAAGCGCCAGCGGCGCGCCGCTGTGAACGGTCCCCACAGATCAATACAAGTGCACTGGTGACTTGTGCAGTGTTTTGCCCGGTGCAGATCAATAACGTTGCGGATTAGCCTTGTAGGTTGAGTGAAACATAAACGGTAGGTACATACATGCAGATCTCATTTGTTTACAACACCCCCCAGAGCGCCAAGGGCGGATCCAAGGTGGCACAGAGGCCATGGCCCCCCTTTGGTCCATTTGGCCCCTGAAGGGAACCCACCTTTTCGAAAGGAAAAAATTACCGCTAAATTGCAGGATTTTTTCACTCTGATGCACTTCAAAAGTCCAAAGATCGCGCGCTTCGGGCGTCACATACCACCATTTTCAATTAAAGGTTGCTCTCGCGCGCGTAAGAAGCGCTAAAATTTCCCGCTCTTCGCGCGCTTTGTCACTTTTTGTTTGATATTTGGTGTCAAAATCGCGAAGTTCTAAACAAACACCAGATGAAATGATTTTTCAAAAATGGAACTACATAGCACTAGCTAATAATGATTTTTTGGATCTGGGCCCTCCCTTGGCCAAAAGCTGGATGCACGCTGCAGGGCGCCATAAGTAGTCTGGCGTTATGGGCCGAAACTACACCCACAGATCTAACGCTAACTATGCTTGCCCACAAAGCTAAACCACAACGTCATTGATCTATCATCTTTTGTGCAAAGCACGTCCACAAATGTACAGTGCACAAGGTGTGAATGGCGTAACCTCTTTCAGACTCAATTCACGAGCATGAACCTTTGGATAAATATGCGACAAGTTCCGGCAACCGGGGAACCGATCGGAATCTGGGAGATCTGTTTGGACAACGCACAGCTCGACTGCTACCAGGCTCGTAAGCACAGGCTGCGTGCATGCGTGGAAATAAAATGGTTAACCCGCCTATATTTACAGGTACCAGGAGAAGTGCTGCCCTGGAGTGCGGATCCAGCGACGCCAGGAGTCCACGTCTTCCCGTCAAACAATTTGGCCTTCACCGGCAATCCACTCAACCACGGTGTTGCAACCGGACCCTTATCATTCCAAGAAACGGGCGTTGCAGACTTTGATGGAGCCCAGACGGGCTTTGCTGGCGCCATGTGTGAATTTCGTTAGTTTTTCCTGCATTTGTCGTCCAGACGGCATGTATGTATGCACGTATGGTCAGCTGCAGAGCTACATTTTTATGTAATTGTTATGACATTCAGCCAATCCATACGTGCATTATCAAATGTTTCACGTGGTTGCCGACGGATATCAAGCCAACTCAACCGCCCAACTTCCCAATTCGGTCGGAGCGCAAACGAAAATAGCGTGCGCGGCCAAATGCTACAACGAACCGGCGTGCGTCAGTATCGCACACAACGAGGCTACAAGTTGGTTACGTTTGAAATACCGCGCACGTGCCGGATGTAATTAATGTAAAGCAAGCTAGAGCGCACCTTTATGAAATGTTTTTGAGATATGTTTCCCCTCAATATTCACCCCGTTTTTGCAGATGGTTGCGTATTGCAATACATGATGTACCAGGATTTGTTGTCAAGTGACTACGTGCAACCACAGGTGGCACCTGGTTGGAAATGGTACGAACCGAAATATGAATGATAAGCTTAGATGTTTCACAATGTGGAACACTATCGAGACGTAATGTCCATTAAACATTATTTTCTGTGCTCTTGTAAAGTTACAAACTACGCCACGCCTTTGCGCAAGATACCGAATGTGCGT
The DNA here is from genome assembly GCA_030248065.1 of Rhynchonema sp. JSB1_4. Lineage (NCBI taxonomy): Eukaryota > Metazoa > Nematoda > Chromadorea > Monhysterida > Xyalidae > Rhynchonema > Rhynchonema sp. JSB1_4. The sequence goes on from JASAMV010008361.1 coordinate 21,322, forward strand.
TCTTTGTCTGTTCTCGTTGTGACATTCTGCAGAATAATTTATTGTGTGATATTATCGTCAAATTCTCAAACATGATCCGAAAATGTTGGAGGGGAATTTAAGTTTCCTTGATAAATCAGGGTCGATACGCGCTGAAGAACGAATTTAGATCAGAGGTTCCGAACAAAAGAACATAAATTAGTGTCAAAGAAGTTGCTGTTTCTATTGTAACCCTGATGCCAGGTGGCCCACTAAATGTCTTGATGTCGAAGGTGTACAATGCGTTACCTGACCAAATTTTAGCAGTTTTGTAAATCGGTGTCCAGTGATGAAGGTGTACTGTGCTTGAAAGAAAAGTCGAAATGACATAATCTTCAAATCCTGCTGTGGTGTGACATGCAAATATTATTTTCTGTAGAACTTGTGTACTGTATAGTTGTTGCTTTTCTGGGCTTATATAGTAGTGTCGTCAAATTACAGTAGGTCGTCATATCACGCATGTATTATTTCTTGCGCTCACTCGGGGCTCATGTATTATCGCTTGTTCGACGACTTGACTTGACGTCATGATTTGAAAACAAAACTATTAGTCCTTTTGTGTGTTGTTGTTGTTGTTGTCATCACTGATGATGTCCATTACTATTCATGCAAGCGTTATACCTTACCTCTTCATGTAGTCTATGCCGGATAATTTTGTAATCACCTAAGTATTCGTCGTTACTGTCACGCCTCGAGCAGCTGGTGATGTGTACCCTTTTCCTGTAAGAGCAAGTTAGAAGCCGTCGTATGTATATGGCTGTCGTGTTGTTCACAATAATTGTATGGGTGATATTTTCGAAACGGTGTAAAGGTCAGTTGGGTGTAAAGGTCGGTGGAAAGCTCGGTCGACGGCTCAGTGTGATAGACCTCGGTGTAAACTTGAAACATTCCATGTTAATAACAGGCAATGTTTCACGTTTACACCGAGCTACGCCGACCGAGCTTTCGACCGAACTTTGCACCGACCTTTACGCCCAACTGACCTTTACACCGTTTGGAAAATATCACCCTATAACTGATCTTTGCCACGTGCCGAATTGTTAGCTGAAGGAAAACACGGCTGTACAATGTTTTCGCTGGTCGCGCATGTGCACGTTTGTTGCCGATGATGAAAAGATAAGGTACATAGTCCGTAAAGATTTTAGATCCTAAGTGGCTTTAGCTATGCAGCTACCCACTCAGACTTTGTGCAAGAACACGAAACTCGGTCTCGTTTTCTACAGGGTCTGGTCATTGTCAAAGTTAACGGTTTTGCGGCCACTTTCTCTCTGTAATTGCACCCATTAGCTCGTGAACACCTCAGTTTCCAACTTGCTGCCCCGGAACTGCTGCAAAATCATTATACTTTGGCTATGGGCCACAGGCACAAGTCAAATACTAAATCCTGGAGTGCGTTTGAATATTCATGGCGGAGCAAATCGTGCAGAATATCAATCACGCTAGCAGGGGGCTGCTTGGAATCAAGTTGCTAATCAAAAATATGTGACACATCAGCATCAGGTTCCAAGGACTCTGAGAAAAAACTCCGGCACAACGTGCACACAATGTAACTTTGACGGAGTAACAAACCCAATTTGTACATGACCGCTGCTGGGCATACTGCAGTTGCTTTTCCCTCGCCGCTTTTGTTCAGCCACACCGTGGTCATCATTTTACTCGTTAATGATAACAGTGCTGGGCTCAGAGAATGGCGATCCCAATGAATTTTGTACCGTTTGTTGGCGTTGGATTCGTGCTATTGGCTTTGATTGGCATTTGCTTGAACCTGACCATTGTGACAGTCCTTGTCCGCACAAAGTTGGTCGCAGTTCCTATACAGCCCGCCTTAAACCGCTGACTGCCTGCTACATACATGTATATGTATACATACTGTATTGTTTTATTCTCTCTCCAGCGATGCGGCATTCAAGAGCGGTTTCTACTTGATTGTGCGACATCTGGCGATCGTTGACGCGCTGTTTCTCACTCTTTACTTGGGCTGCGCTGCACTGGTGTTGGCGCAGGAGCATGTTAGCGATCTGTGGCTTTATTGACTCGTATTTTCTCCATTAGAGGTCCAGTGCTTCTTTTCCCCGGGAAGCCGAGAGCGGACAATTGGGCACAGCCCCTTTGACTGGGACCACTTTGTTCGAAGAACCACGATAAGCACACACTTCTCACAAGCGCTCTCAATAATCAGTTTACGCTCGTCCTGTGCAGTTGTTCGACGGCGCATTCGCATTTGTGATCGCCAATGTTGCCAACGTTGTCTACATCGCAATGATCACACACATGCTCGCATTGACCGCTAATCGATTCGTGAAAATTGTGGTGGGTGAGTGACCTTGCGGGCACGAACACCCGGGCACAACTTGACCAACTTTATTTAGCAGACTACATACCAGGTCTTAGACTTACATACATACATATGTACATACTGTACGAATAGTGCGAACGCACACAGCTCAGTGATGTGTTACGCGAGCAATAAACTCTGCTCATGGTGCTTTTTGGAGGTGAATTGGCCAGAAGTGTTCACACGGATGAAGCCTGGCACCTCGCCCGTCACATTGAAAACAGGCCGCAAAATGGCAACTCCCTGCATACACATTATCATCCATCTTAAAAGCCAATTTGTATGACAGGGCTCCATCACGCGCAACGGATCTAAAAAAAGTCATTTCAAACATAGGAGAGGCCTGTATTGGGTGGGTAGCGCCTCATTGAAGTTGGGCTTTTACTAGGGGAAGTAACCTCTTCTCGAGGGATTCAATTGGGAAGCGAAGGGATATGGGATGAGGGCGCTTTTACTACATATATGAAGTGGGCATTTTTAGGTTCACTAACACCATTTGGTGATTGGTTCGTTGCGCGTCTGTTCATCGAGCGTCAGCTCCTGCCCATTGTCCTGTTGTTCACGTGGTTGATCGGCATTGGGTGGACGGCAAGTTTGGCGACATGGGCCGATTGTTGGATTGTTAGTTTGGCAGTCTTGAAACGGGGAACATACACATTTGTTTCGTGAGTGTCAAACTTTGCACGAAGTCTGTGTTTTCAGGTCTTCAACTACAATGTCGCAGTATTCAGGTTCAACTGCACCGACTACAGTTCCGATAATGTATTGTGGACGGTGTTCACTGGATGGACGTATGCTGTCATAGCAATGTTTGCGTTCCTGTGGGTGCTTCAGTTGCGAATTATGCCTATCCAGTTTCAATAAATGAATATCTCGTTTCAAGGTTTGGGGCAATCTTCGTTATACTCCGCATTGAGCGCTCAAACAGCAACTCCTACAGAACAAACAGGACGTCATTACAGGTGACCGATTGGTTTCCGGGGGATGAGCTTTCTAGATTGATCAATTGGCTTCGTTCGCGTCGCAGCGATTCGAATATGAAGATGGGTACATGCGCCCTGATAGACAGCCGGCAATATTGAACCATCATTGAATTTCAGGTTAAACAAGACGAGAATCGAGCTGCTCTCGAAAGACGACTGTTGACACAAGTTTGTGGAACAAAACGTTCCGTCGTGCGTGAGGCTATACCAATCTGCACAATAACGAACTTCCCTCTTCAGGCAGCTCTAATCGTAGTGATGCACACGGTGAATTTGTCAGCGTTCTTCACTCTCGGCACAATGGACTACTGGTTGGCACCGGTGGTCAGCAGCGTACTCAGTCTGCTCAACAGCACCGTCAATCCTCTCATATATTGGGTGAGTGGAATTTAGTAGTGTTTAATTAGAAAGGGGGAAGTACAGGCGTTTCAAAGACGGAGCTTGACCGGCTACCCTGAAGTGTGGATCCTAGTACCCTTCAACATCCAGGAACCACATAGGCACGCCGTGGTGACCACCAGGGATTGTGGAGGGCTGAACCTAAGTATTGGACATACAACTCATGTGCTGGTAAACATTGCAAACATTGCGTTCTGTGTACCATAACTCTAAAAGTAGGTGTTCATAGTTTTCAGAAATTCAACAAGGCAGTTCGGCGAGCGACCTTGGATCGATTTGGACTAATGTGAGAAGAAACGGTGGCGCGACATGCTGCACAACAGGCAACGATCGCTAAACGCACTGATAACCACGTTGAAGAGACTGCCATTGTTCGTGAAGCTGTGACGAGATACGAGGTCCGACAGTGATGTCTCTCTCTCTTTCAGACGACTGGAAAATAAGAACGGTCAGACAAATGCGCTCCGTTTTCGTTAATTCGGTCCTGTTGTCTTGATGGTTACTATGTAATTTTACTGCCTCTATCTTGTTTGTGTTATGACAAACGTACGTATGTCCCTCAGATAGTCACTAACGAAAAGGCAACCTCACATTGCTTAACTACTAACTGACACTGGTCATCGCCACACGCCAGTGAGCTGGAAGTTCGGGCAAATAAGCACGATTTCACTGGATTAATAAAAAATGTCATGCGGAATACAAGATTAAGCCGATTACGAAGGCACGACTGCCTGCCGAGATGAATGAAAACAGCCAAGAAGGGGGAGGGCCATAGAACAAAGGACTCCAGTCCGATCTTGATCGTGGATATTATCTAGTCTCGCGAGAGAACATGACACACAATAACACGACGAGAATAACGGCAACCCGATCCAATTAGCCATATCTGACACATGCTCTTCATCCTCTCTTGGTTTTGTGACGTCTGTAGTTATTCTGCAGTCGGGCAACAAAGCCCATGAGCGGGTGCACATTCAATTATGACGATTCCGGCAACTGTTGTCCCCGTTGTTGGTGCTGGATTCGCCGCGTTGGCTCTGACCGGCATCTGTCTGAATTTAACTATCGTAGTGGTGCTCGTGCGTGCGACGTTGGTTGCACTTTTTATTTTACTCATTGGCTGCTTGGGGACAGTACAGGGCCATGTTATCTGTATAACTGGCTCCAGGACTGGCGCATCGAGATGTACAGTATCCAGGAAGGGTCGGGTATTTCTTGTATGTACATCGTGTTTCATAAACTACGCGTTCTTTGAAGCGAAGCGACGTTCAAGAATGGTTTCTACTTCATCGTCCAACATCTGGCCATTGTAGATGCCGTGTTTCTCACCATGTACCTGGGGTACGCCGTGTTGGTGTTGGCGCAGGAGAATGTGAGCAAACTGACATTTCAGTTGTAACTACAGTTTATTGTGGTCACAATAAATTATATGCCTTGATTCTAGTTTTTGGACGGCGCGTTCGCTTTTGTGCTCGCCAATATCAGTAGCGTTGTCTACGTCGCAATGATCACACAGATGTTTGCAATGACCATGAATCGTTTCGTGAAGATCGTCGGTTTGTGTTTCTGACACACACACACACACACACACACACACACACACACACACACACACACACACACACACACACACACACACACACACACACACACACACACACACACACACACACACACACACACACACAAATATATAACACACACACACACACACACACACACACACACACACACACACACACACACACACACACACACACACACACACACACACACACACACACACACACACACACACACACACACACACACACACACACACACACACACACACACACACACACACACACACACACACACACACACACACACACACACACACACACACACACACACACACACACACACACACACACACACACACACACACACACACACACACACACACACACACACACACACTATCGTAGACCTGACGACAAATCAAAACGGCTCTGATGTGATGTATCTATTCCAGGTTCAATCAGCGCATTGGGTGATTGGGTCGTAACCCGCCTGTTCGAGGAACATAAGTTCCTCCCTTTCGTTGTGCTGGTCACATGGCTGACTGGCATTGGATGGACTGCGATTTTGCCAATATGGGCCGATTGCTGGATTGTTAGTCAATCTACTTGTATCCTTTCCATGAGCCACACAAATGTCTTGCACTTGTTTTTTAAAGTTCTTCGACCCCAAAGTCGCAGTGTTGGGCTTCAACTGCACCGACTACAGTACCGATAATATATTGTGGACGGCATTTGCTGGATGGACGTATGCTGTCATTGCTATGTTGGCAGTTCTGTAAGTGTTAGCCTGATTGGGGGTTGTGAATTATCCAAAAATCTGATCTGGTCTCACGTTGCTACTGTATGTCACCCAAAGGTACGCAGCAATATTCGTCGCACTGCGCGTTCAACGCAAAAGTTTCGGCTCAAACAAATCCAACAAGACGTCGTTACAGGTTGGTTGTGTAGCCAACCGGCTCATTCGCATACGCAAGACCGAACTTTAATTAGAAGACAAATGTGCCTACTCTGCAGCAGCAGCAGGCGAAGCAGCCCATCACATTGCCCCTGCCCCGTTTCAGACACTGTTCCAGAATGCAAAAAAATAAGGTAAACTTGCACTTCAGATGAAACAAGACCAGGATAGAGCTGCTCAAGAGAAGCGCCTTTTGATACAGGTTGGTGGCCGTTTGAGCATAGCAAGTTAATCGATCGTAATTCAAACATTAATGTTCAGGCAGCTCTAATCGTAGTGATGCACACGGTGAATCTGCCAGCGTTCTTCACTCTCGGCACAATGGACTACTGGTTGGCACCGGTGGTCAGCAGCGTACTCAGTCTGCTCAACAGCACCGTCAATCCACTCATATATTGGGTGAGTGGAATTTACTAAATGTGTGTCCTTTTGGAAAGAGGAAGTAAAGTTTCGCCGAGTTTCGAACGCACAAAGGACCGTTGCCGGTGACTTAAGTGATGAAGACCAATTGCTCGCAGCGCTCTCCATTTGAGGGGCATTTGCGTACCTGACACCGTTGGCTATAACTCTCTCTTCATTCTTCCACGTACCGGAGGGTACCAAACAATTCCCCAGCGGGCTTTTTGAGATTCCGTTTAGATTTGACAGCAAGAAATATAGCTACCCAAATAAACCCGCACTCTGTTTAAGCGTATATGAAAGATTGGAGTTGTCCACAAGTTTGGGATCGTATTCAGAAAGGCTTCCCAATTAGCCCCCGGTGGGAACTATAACTGGGGTATAATTTGGCATTCTCCGGCACTTCGTATGTATACTTCAGAAATTCAACAAGGCAATGCGCCGAGCGACCTTGAGTCAGTTTGGATTTACGTCCTCCGAAGAAACAGCGGTGCAGCAGCTGGATGCGAAAACCAGCAAACGGCCAAGAAATGGCACACCGATTGGGCGGCGTACCAAAAGCGAAAACAGCATATGAAGCAAAACAAAGCAATGTGATAGTGGTCCGTTGACCTGTGCTACAACCCGTGCAGTCAGTGTGTGTTACGCTGAGAGTGGCTGCGTGTGTGTGTTACGCTGCGTGCGCTACACGTTATGGAGTCAGTGAGTATGCCTTGTTCGTGCAGTCATTTGGTGCTGCATAGGTATGTGAGATCCTTCAAGCCCGCCTGTGAGACGGACGCGTAGTTCAGCTGGTTAGAACAGCCGGATCTGGAAGACGCAGGTTCAAAGCCTGCCGTGTCCATAATGTTTGGTGTGGCTTGGAGGATCACAGCAATATGGCTCGGATCCCCAATTGTACCGTCAGCATTTTTGGTTAATATTCCGTAAGCCTGACTAGGCTCTTTTCTCCCAGTACATCACACATATGTACCTAGCTGAATTGCGAGTTCATAAAGCATTACGTCATTTGATACATACTGTAATTCGGTACATGGCAAGACAATGATTTATTACATATTCAGGCTAGCTTGAAAGTGACATAGATGACGTCGAATAATGTTGCACATGCTTTCAATAATGCTACTGTGCTTTTTCTCCGCCGTGTTTTTCCTGAACGATGTGCTGAATTAAAAACACTTAGTAGCACAAATTTTATGTGATGTGGCTCAGGTGACACATAAGATATGAGCGAGATTTCGCCACGTGTTTATTGATGTTTCATGCACGGAACAGTGTCCCACGAGCAATTAATTTGCAGCCGAATGATGCCAAGTACGCCACCAGGATTGCTTGTTTGCACAATTTGGCGTTTGAGATTCACAAAAAGTGATAAAAGTATAAGAAGTAGCAGCGCCTGGTCTCCCACGCGAATAATAGACCAGACGAATAAAAGTCTTGGGCGAACAAACGACTAAGGCGAATATGAGCGTCCGCTTTCGAAACAGACGCCGAGAAAACTGAAGACCCTTCTAATAGACGCCCACCCTCAGAGGATGTTTAGAACAATAGACATTACCGTATTACGATTTATTCCTTGCGGATTGTAACTCACGGTATCACGATTTATACCTTGTGGCTTGTATAACTTGCATGATTACAGCAAAAACAAAATGATATAATTAGTGAGCGCCTCGACTTAAACCAGAGAAAATACGGTATGGTATACAATCACGTACGGTATCACATGTTCACCTGATACCCATTTTCTCCTGGTAACGTTCGAATGCCAATTCAACGCAAGTCATTTTTCTGGCGAGGAATGCGGAGCGATGGGAGCGAAACACGAAATGTCGATTGGAAATGTCAAATTCCAGAATGTACCCAGTCGGTTCGGCGACATTCCACGGCGCGAATTCGAGAGTGTACTCATCGGTGATCGTTCCACTGTCGTAGTAGGTGTCGGTGACCGAAATCGTACCGTTGAAGTTTTCAATGCCAAACTGTACAGTCAGTGCCGTTGACAGCAAGTCAATGACCTGAAATTGAAAAAGAAACAAGGTTAATGTTCGGCAAAGCATGGCGAGCGATTGCACGCTTCGGATACAAAAGCAGCACAGTTACAACAGTGACTGATTTCGACCAGCTTAAAAGTTGTTCCGAGACCTAAAATGAACAGGTTGGTCGAAATCAGTGCGATCAGCATCGATAATTTAATAAAAACACTGCTTCGCCCAATAACTCTGTTTTCTGCGTGAATCAAACTTTCGACCAGCGGGTCATACATATCCTAAATTGTCCACAAAAGCTCAAACCTGGCTAAAATCGATCGAAATCCGAGCCATAAAATCGCCGCGTGTGGTCGGTGTGACCTCGTGTTGCAGCAATCGAACGCCAATCATCCAATCATCAAACCGCACGTTCACTGTCGTTCCCCGCTCGTCAACATTGGCTGAGTCTCCAACGAACAATCGTACCAACGATGCAAACTCGTGTGGACGCAGTTGGATAATGAATCGTTCTGAAATAGTCAAACATTTCGGCCAGAACCATGCATACAGTATATTAAGAGACAATTAGAGTGTGAACCTGAATTAAAAATTGCAATGTCGGGTGTCGGGGGTGGTTTTCCGGACCCGATATTTACAGTTCAAAGCATCAACTTCGTTCAGAGAAAAAATTCCTCAAAATGTTTGTTCGACCCAAATGTTCTACCAAGGCGCAGAACGCATTGCTTCGGTGTTCGTTTTGTTCAAAAACCCTTCCAATTAAGTAAATGAAGCCAAAATTTTTCACTAGTGAGGCAAATGAGCAAGGTTTTCCATGTTTTTAGCCTAAAAATAGAAAGGCGGGTGCCGGGTATTTTTTCAACTGCCGGGTGTCGGCTTTTATTTTCCAATGTCGGTGTTGCGTTTTTTTTTGAAAAGGTAGGTGTCGGGTACACCCGCGGATCCCTACGGTGACTTAGACTCCAGAGTTACATATCGCCCTTCGCTCTACTAAGGCCATCCGTCAATCGGCACGATGCAAATAAACATGACACTTTGTCCGCTTACCTTTCAATCTATACATGCTGCCAATCAAATGCACATTTCCAAGTTTCGGAAATTTGCTCAGCTGCTCAAACATGCACAGGAGTTCGGCGCCGAAGTATGGCTGTTGCGCGTGGTCCAGCCCGGGCCAGTCTTTGTCCGGCTCCCAGGTTTTCGCTTCGAATTTCGTCAGATTTGGCAGTGCATCGGGTGAAACATCGCTCAGCACATCAGCGAGCTCGATTGCCGTCACCGCGGATCAGAAAAAGCCGAAGTGTCCCCCCTCCCTCCTTTTAGTTTAAAACAAAAGCGCCATTTTTTTACAATCCCTTTTTTTTTTTTCTCCTAAACGGGGCCGGTCCGATCCGGTCATGTCCATCGACAAAGTTCGAACGCTGCGTCCGATTTTGTGCACGCGATCCGCCGAGTTCAAATCGTCCGGTGGTGCTGGCAAGCTCAGGTCCAAATCACGAATTTTCAGTTCGTCAGCCTTTGCGAGCAGTTGATGCAGCTGATGTTCCACGAGTCGCGTGGTTTGACCGAAACGCAACTTTAACGCGGTGATCGCTGATATGTGCGGTTGGATCAGGTGGTTGTAGAGTGTACTGCCATCGATTTTGGTCTCCTCGTACAATTCAATGCTCTGGATCAACTCGTGTAGCTTCGGCTGCGCGCACAGAAATTTGATCAGACGCCCGAGATGGCGCAGGGCGGATTGCGTGGCTGAAAAGAGGCAATCTTGGTCAGACAATATTGTAAATATAATAACAAGAATTTGGAGATCACATTGAGCAGTGATAAACGTGGTGATCGATCCGGTCCCGTCCGGTCTCGCCCCTTGGTAACGTCGCGTTTACGTAAATGATGTTTTGAGATAAAATAATGTCACTAATTTTGACCAGCGTAAAAAACTTCTATGAGCACACTGGGAACAACTTTGAAGCTGGCCGAAATTACTGGCCCAAGTTAATATTGAAGTGTCCGTGTCCCTAACGCCAAAAGTCATGGAATCACAACAAGACAGGACCAATCATGAACTTTGATGTCGCACATTCAAAAGTTGTTGCCTCTATTAAAATGACCCGTTCTATCACTTTTGACTCGGACACGCAGCTTTTTGCACTGAGGTTATTATTTCGATAGATCTAATTTGCCATTAGTTTCAACCAGAACAAAAATTGTTCGGCAATATTTGTGCCAGCCTCAAATCACAATTTTTAGGTGCAAATTTAAACCCAGGTTTTTTAAAAAAAACCATGTGTTGGCGCAACGGAACTTACGATTCAGACAAGCAACGCTAGCGGTTTTCAACTTCGGGAACTGAATTTCATTCTCGTCGCACGCATCAACAAATGTGTCTGCCACATAGCCATCGAACTGGGCACGGGAACTGAGTTCGAATTTCGTGACTCGCGAACAACCGCCAATCGTTGACAGAATGTAGGATTGTTGACTTTTGAATAATTTGTCGGCGTCCGTAGCAGACAGACCGTAGCTCACCGCGGCGAAAATTCGCGCCTTCAACGTCTTGCGTCGGTTGTCGAAATAGAAGGGCGTCTCGTTCTCGCTTCGAACGCCCAATTCGATCGTTTCGAAGTGGTCTCGGTGAATCTGTCTGAAATTGGACATTTCAATTGAGCATCAGCATTTTGTCAGAAAAGCAAGACTAAATTTTGTTTTTTTCATTAACAGTCCAGTTTCCCACCTGCGAAACTCGCGACAAACCGCTGTCAACGTCTGTCGGTCTTTGGCAGTGGGAATTTTGGAGAAGACGTACTCGCCGAGAAGAGGAATCAATCGGACAGGAATGCAGGTGCCGAGTTGCGAAACGTCCTGAAGAAAGACGAAGAGTTAAACGAGCGGAATATTAAAAATGAAAGTGGCCGATTGAAAACGGGAGGTCAGCTGTGCCTACCTCGAAAGCAATGTCGAAATAAGGTCCTGAAGCCATGTCGTTTTGCCTTATTTCTGCTTCGACCGATGGATTCGACGGTCCTCGAAATTTGCTTCGAACCTTCAATTCGCTTGTCGTCAGATTTGATTTCCCAACGCAGCTAACTGAAATAAAACTGGGAGTCCAGCGAATTGTGAAAAAATTAACAAAAAAGCACGGCTTGGTGGACCAGCAGCAGCACACGCGCACGCACACCACAACGATTCAGCAAAGCAGGCGCGAACGCGAAACATTTTCAGCAGGCTGCACTCCCGCCAGTTCAAAACAAAATGTTATTCGTGAGTGTTGAGCTGAATGGCGCGCGATTGGTGACCAACTCGCCCGCTTCACACAACGCAAAGGCATGCTAAACGCACGGGGCGGCAATTCAAAAAATAGTATGCCGAGGGATCCTCCGCTGGCCTTATGGGATCGAACAAGCACTTCAGTGATGGACGCGCACCCATTAACAGGCTTGTTCGGGTTAAAGGCGGTTGGACCAGACGACCGCGACTGAGGACAGCTCATGTATTATTTCCAGAATCTCTCTCTGATGATGTCATGGTAGCCTGATTCGTTCTCTCGATTCTCTTTCGACCCACTCCTCTCCTGTCTGCCAATGTTCAGTTCAATCTCCACAATCCGGGGCCCAAGTGTTGGCTTTAGCCTACCGAGGCTTAAACCATCACCCTGGATTGAGCTCAACCAGTACCATGAAACACATGAGATCGCTCGAAAGAACCAAGATCTGCTGCCGTCGACTGGATCCAGCGCTCACTGAAATTCGGTGGTATTATTTGCTGCCCAACTCTGAATTATTTTTTAATTAGTAAGATTCTTAGTTATTCCCGCTCGATTGTTATTCTGATTGAAACGACCAGAAGAACTTAAAAAACTCTGATCCCCGCTTTATCAGATTACAGATCCGAAGACGGAAAGAAGGTAAAAAAAGAAGAAGAATTTTTATGAAAAATATATTTGTGATGTATGGCGATAAATACATATTATAGAGCACCCCGCGTGTAAATTTATTTTGATGACAGGTGAACTTTTTTCCTTTTCCGCAACCATATTGCTGATTAATTGACAACATTGTTGTGACACTGACTAAAACACCGTGTTCGCAACTTCAATCGTTGTATTGTTGCTCTCTGGATTATCGGTCTGTGTCTCCCGAAAAATATCCTTTGCAATTCGAGCAAAATGTTAAGCCTAAAAACAAATCAGGTCATGGGAGATGGCCAGTTAGTTCAAACATCATGACAAAATGTTTGCTTTTTACTACAGGTGTCATATACCACATTATGGCGGCAGCAGATGCGTGGACTATACATTACAATTAACCCTCATTTTGAGTGAAGCAGAATGTTCTTTCGTGTGGCTGCTTACAAAATGTCTTTTTCCTTCGCATTGTCCGTCCGGTACGTTTGGTTTCGCACGTAATTTTTTTTTGATGGCAGGAGAACTTTTTTCCTTTCCCGCAACTATTGTTTTGTGAATGATCGACTTATATTGCTGTGGCTGGACCAACAGCGGTAGCCAACGCAGACATAATTTAGAATAATGGTGTTCTACATCATTTCGCGGAGCTGCTGAAATATGTAAAAAAGTTGTCGTGCCATGCTTAGCAGCACGGACACTTTATGACTGGCAATTACGGGCCACGACGAACTTTGGTGCGGTTGGAAACAAAGGCGTGCCATCAACGAGAATATAATGGATCGTCATATGGACCGTGTTAAAGAAAGAAACACAAAATCAAAGTTGTGTAGACGGCTAAACTTCTGAAGTTGTAAAGGTTCTGCAAACCCGGCTTTGTCGCATTGTTTGGGGTGAACGTCTATAAAGCTGAAATGTTGCTTACGTTGTATGAAAGTGTATCGGCTAATTTGGTTCCGCGAAAAAGTAGCATATGTTCGCTCGTAATGAGCCGGCGGTGGTTACATAATAAACGGTGTCGAAACTACACGTATAACTGCGCGGAGCAGTTCAAAACAGCAGCAGATCAGCTCCAGTATACTATCCTTTGATAAGCAGGGTCCGGAATTGCTTGCTATCCTTCCGTTACAAAACAATACGGAACAGACAAACACAAAAATCCAAAAATCTTAATGGCCACCACGCACAGTACCACGGTTATATCAGCGATCACTGACTGTACAGCGCAAATTACGGCCCAGCTGCTGTGACTGAGTGGTTTGTTTTCGGTTTGGCTTCAGACTAGGAGTCTGGATGCTGCATTACTGTTTCGGATAAAGCGTCGCTCTGGAACTTTTCACAGATATTTGACCAGTGTAAAAGTTTTTGTTTGGTGACCGCGTGAGAGCGAAGGTTGATGTTCTGGTCAATGCAGCATTTGGCTCTCTACAGCATGTTTTAGCGGCAGCGTCAGGCATCACCCAGCACGCCCCTTCACCGGATGCCCCATCCATCTTGAGGCATTGTTGTTCGTTTTCTAATACGTCGTTTTTCTGCGTCCCCCGCGGGCCTCGCCCTTTTATGCTGACGGAAAGTAGCTCATTAGTTGCAGTGCTCTTGCCCCGGCCTGTGTGATCTCTTGTTTATTTCTTTCGGTTGTTGCTGGCGAACAACAGCGTTTTTATGCTCGTGTCTAATTTATGAAATTCGGAACGAAATTTATGGAAGGTAAACAAAAAGTGGTCGTTCCTTCGTTCTCGCACGGCAATGCGCGCTTCTTGATCTCTCTGTATACTTGTGTTTCTCAGCGGCCAGGCGCCATGTTCGTTGCTTGTGCAATAGCCAAAAGGTTTTTAAATGCCAGAAAACTTCAAAATTGTTTCATATTGTACTATCGCATCAAAAATATTCTGCAGATGCCAGCATATACAAATTGGTATATATACGCTCTATGTTTTGTGACAGTTTTTTGAATATCTCACCCGACCTGTACCTCCGATTTTGATATCGACTACAGACCGTGATAGGCAACTATAATGCGTTTATTTTGGCTGATGCGAAAATACTTCAGCTACATAACTACGCCCACAGACACAGGGATCAGTTTGTGGTCAAGTGGTGCTTCACTTTTTGATTCATTCATCTTTCTTCTTATGTGGGTATTACAAGATGAAAAGCTTTTGACCAATGCTTGTATACGCACACCACGGAGCTCAGGTGTTTGTTTTCGTTATTTGTGTTTGCTCGGTGCTGAGTTGTGACAATTTCATCTTTCCAAAGCGCAAACGCATTCTGAATTTGCAGGTAACAAGATATCACTGCTTTTCGCAGTCTGTCAAAAATTACGATATGTGAAAATAAACACATCCCGGGCGTGGCAGGTGTTTTATAGTAATTGTAAATCTTTGTTATTATAAAGTTTATACAACCATCAACGATACTGTACGTTTTTATGTATAGTAGATTGCTTGATCGAATCGGCGCGGCTGCCATCCCGCTGCAATTTACGGGCTCAGATTATGCGCGCGCGCCCGCGTGACAAAACGTTTCAGATCTTCAGGAGACCAGCAACCTCCCATTCTCCTAGAAGTCGTCGTCATGGCCAACGAAGTATGTACCTATAGGATGACGGTGCTATTATGGTGGTTGCAAAGTCGACAACGGCGGATCAAAAGAATTTCATGACCCTGAAACCCAATCGGTTTACGATTATAGTTTATCCCGCTCACCGAAACTTTATCATAATTTGATCCCGATCACCAACTTGCAATCCCAAGGTGGGGTCTACTGTATTCCGTGTTTATCATTCCCAGCACAGATCTAAAGCAGCGACACTGGCCCGTGTTCGAAATGGCTGATCTGCAGGTCTTGTTGACTTCTGTGATTTCCCACTTATTCTTCTGTCTTTGTTCTTGTTCATGCGGTTATCATGGCATATTTTACATTTGGTCGCAACAAATGCTGCTATCTGATCTATGGAGCGGGCAAGAATTCCAAGCAAATCTGATAATCGTTGCTATCATTCAGCATCTCAGCAGATTTGCCTTACTTTGCATTACATCTGTTCTACTGTATCTACATACGTGGAACGAATCCCAAATGAGTTATACATTTTGAATCAGCATGACCCTTTCAGCCGAGCCGCCGATTCAATTCATACTCGTGTTGACAACATTATACATAGAAATGGACGAGTTGTGTGTTTTTCACTCATCCAAATGCGTGATCCCCCAATAGCTATGTATTTTGACAATAATACAGCCAAGGGTCAATTTCCGGACGGCGGGAAGTCAAGGCCGTGCGCAACATACATACATATATGCACCTACATACACAGATAGTACTCATCTCATGCTGGATACTGGTCATCTATCGGCTAAAGGTGACCATAGTCCCATGTAAAGACCACTTCATAATTCCCATTTGACTCTGCTCTGCGCTCATATTTGGTTGAAAACATCCGTTTTTCCATCTCTGAACCTATCCATTTACACCCCATCATTAAGGCGTCAAATTACGATGATGATAACTGCCTAGTGCGCATAAAGGCACTCTAAAACGGCTAGGTACGGGTGAGCAAACACGGCAGTTGTTATTCATTTGCGCAAAATTTTACGCTTTCACCATCAGGCACCTACATATGTATGTATGTATGTACCTATCGACTGTCCGTAAATTACCATTCCTGTGCATGGCATCAGAACAAGCAATAATATAGCGATCAAACCATACGGTGTTCAAGTCTTTACACACCTATACGTATGTACATATACCTAATCCCGGATATTTGCCCTTTTCCTTCCTTGTGTTTTTGTCTTGTTGTTCTGCCGATCTTGTGCGCGTTTTCCTCACTTCTGTTGTTCTGGTCACACATTTAGCACTACATGCAACATTATTCTTAATCTTGAACAACATGTTCGTCAGAAACATCAGCCTTGCTTCAGTCTTGCTGACACACAATCCTTTAAAGTTCATACAATTTTGTCGCCAAAAGTATTTTCATCACATTTTCTTCCTTTGATTGACCTCTGGGGGCGCACATCTTTGGTGTACAATTTTTAGGTGTGCGAAAACCCGATTTATCTTGTTTTACTGCAGTGACCGTAAAGATTTTCTTAATCAAAATTGACGGACAAGGTGGTCGGCCTAACACACAGAGCGCGCGCATTCATGCACGTAGTATTGGTTTTGTGATGTAATTCAGTTGTCTCATTGGAATGTTCAACAAAACCACACTAATTTGTGGTCATTAAAAACGATTTCGTTGGGAATTCTAATGTAAATTGGTGAATTGTTTCGTTTCTTTAATTGAGATCTATGGGTGCTGAGTGTTGACAAATTTGTACCTAAGTGAACCGATGTCAACTTTGAGAGCATGATTCAGGGTTAGTGTGTTTTTGACTTTAACACGTTTCTACCTTGCCACGAACCTTGATACATTATGAAGATGCAGCACATCGACTCAGAATGCTCAGCTGATGTTTCACTCCAGCGTCAAAAGTGTTGTACGTTGATACAATTGCTTAACTCAACCAACAAAGTCCATTGTGTCAGTTTTAAAGAAACTTTGTGTAAAATTCATGAGAAGATGCAGCATCCCTCTTAATTCCAGCTTGTGTAGCGATACCCTTATTTGTACGCACTGCACTAACAATTCTGATTGACCCCTGATTCTAGAGATCATGAGTCAGTCAGTTCCATCGAATTATTATCATCACACACTGTCTATGTCAATGACGACGACTTTTTTTCTGGCGCATGATTAATGCGCGACCAACCCTGCTGAATGAACAGAATTCTTAGCGTCACTCTTACAGTGTCGGCTTCTAATGGCAGAACTGGGCTGATTTTAAATTCCAGTGGAGTATTTGTGGCCAGGTAGAAGGCATTTGTCGGTTCGTTGATGTTTCACAATATAGAAGTGTGGTTAGAACTTGTATATCGGTGCAAAATGACAAAATGTTTCAGCCACGAAGACTTCTGTCATCAGGGTATGAATGTACGTGCGCGACGCGAACATACGCCGTTGTGTTTATTATTATTATTTTGATGTGTTCATGCAATATAAGCTCAGCGTAGGCGACCTTTCGCCTTTTGCCGCATGAACTAACGTTGTATATCATTCAATGACACTTCCTATTCGAGTATTTACTATGTATGTATAGCTATTAAAACTTGCACGAGAAATTTTTGGAAACAGGCGTGCAAAGCGCCAAGCTGATATTGCAATAAGAACAGCTTTGATTCTATGTGCATGCATTGTACGTTAGCCTTTGGCGCTGACGCATTTTTTCTTCAATACCCTTTCATTTTGTGTGGGAATACATCGATCCTTGAATTATGGTATGAGCGAAAAAATCGGGTAGCTAGAGACACCTCTGAAGATACAGATGGAATTTTGCGAAAATGCGCGTTGCGCGCTTTGCTTCGCGTGGGTTCTATTCTCGCAACACCATTTGCTGGATTAAAATTTAAGCAAACAACAAGCCAGGCCATATACCCAACCAGACCACCCAGTTTCAATGCGCGATGCGTCTGGTCGATGTTAATATGGCTGCTGATCTAACATCTGTCACTCAGCACTTTCTTACGATCAACAATCGCAGTTTTGATCATTTTCAGTCCCTATTTTTGTTCCTATTTATTAGGCCCGGAACCGGAACTTTGTATTTTTTGGCGAAGATCTTGAATTCATATTTATCTTATTTCTGCTCCTCCCACAAGCCGCACAGGTCAATTTGTAAACCTCATGTCTTGGCCATTCACCAGATGTTCGATATTATTATGGCATTGAAATTCGCCATAGATTTTCTTTGAGTTCTGCATGTGTACAATACTAATTTTCATTTTCTGTTGCGATATTGAGTAAATGTGAGAAAAATTTACTGTTGATTGGTTTCCTTCTGATGCTACTTTTCTCCAGTTATCAGACCACTTTTTTATTGCCCAATTTCTTTTGTATCGTGTTTCCAACTAGCTCAACAAGAAAAGCATGGCTGACTTGTCATTTACGAGTCAGGAAACAGGAGACAGGAATGCATGGAATGCAAAGAACAAAAATGCTAATCGTGTTGTGCACACTTTGCAGTCAACGGCTATGCAAATAATTTACCGCAATCAAAACAAATTACCCCAAACCATGTGCATATTACCCTTGTTATGGGCAGAGAGAAAACATTTTTGCAGATTGTTTTCACCAAATGGCGTACTACTTTTTGTGTTCTTTTAATTTGCACTTCATGTAGAAAAATTTATGTTCGCAAAGGTCTTACCAGACCGTTGCAAGTTGGTCAATCTTGTTTGACAGTTGCTAAAATAACATTGGTATTTTTTGCTTCAATGCAGCCCTCAAGGCAACCCGGACATTGTTAAGGCTGGCTTTTTTTCGATTTTGACAGCTCAGCATCATCAACAGTCAATCTCATTTACGTATGTACTAATGCGTATTTGCCACTGTTTGAACTTTTGGATATATCATAGGCCCATGACTGCAAATAGCCCGGTTATGGATTACATGGTTTGGTTATTCGAAAAATCCTCGTGGAAACCGTCATTAAACGATATAACGCGATTCACGTTCGGATTATTTATTATCAGACCGCAGTCTATACAGTATATGTAGCATGTGGTGGCCGGGCGATTGGGCAAAGAAAGCAGGTTTCGGCAAGACCACTTTGAGCAAGTGGAAACGAGCAGAACCAAAAGAGCAGAGCTTCAGCCCTTTTTGGCAGGAAGACCAAACTTAGCGTTTGGGCTCAAAGTAGGCTTAGCTCGGGCCATCCTTTTACTCTACTCTTCTTCACCTGCTCAAACTGGCCTTGCTCAATTGCCCGTCCGCCGCTTGTGCACAACTAAAGTGCGCATCGTTTTTGCATATTGCACCGCACACCCAACTGTCGGATGAGCAAGCAAACAATGAGAAACAACCGCCGTCGCGCACCCTAAATCAAGTCCATTTTTGATAGATCACCAATTATTATGGTTGATGACAGTTTTGCCTATCTCTGATTTCGTATTGGTGTCAATGTTTGGTTTTTTGACTTCACTGCCTGTCTGTACATGTACATACGTACTTGCAGTGCAAGCGAAACCAAAGGTTCACGGCAACTACTGTAGGTGTATCTGCGTGTAACGATCCGTTTTCACGAGTCCATGATGAATACCTACTACCTTGCCACAATTCCTCCTCCGTCAATACCAAAATATTTCCTTTCTCTCAACCAAGACCCAATCAAACAAAGGCATACTAATGAACAAACTGACTGCCTTCAAAATATAACGCAGACCACCCGCCCTCATTAAGGGCAACGCAGGTGTCAGGAGATAAAGACGCACGCGCACACAGTGTTTCGTGGGTTCATTATTATTTTTATTTGACGCGATTTTGTATTTGTCAACTGACCTGAATATTTTCTGATGAGTGTGTTTGTTGTTTCGCGCCAGCGCTGTGGTTAATCAAAAATGTTAGTGCCGACTGCCGAGCGTGTAGAAGCACATGAACCGTGCACCTCAAGGCACTAATATTAAAACTAGAAGGATAAAGCTTTTCAGTTCATAACGGTTGTCTTCAGTACGGCTATAATAACTACTCTTCGTAAGGCTGCCTTCACAATGCATGCGCGTTTGCGCGTTTGCGCATTTGCGCGTTTGCGCATGCGCGTTTGCGCGTCACATTTTTTGACGCGCAGTGGTGTTCACAATGCAAATTTCATGCGCAAACGCGCACGCGCAAACGCGCATGCGCAAATGCGCAAACGCGCAGTGCGCATCTGTGTTCACAATGGACATGCGCGTTTGCGCATCAGATTAGAATAGCGTGTGCATGAAATTTGGAACAGGCGTTTTTTTGCATTTTCATATTCGTACCGGGCTGGCATGCGTCCGGCGGGAGATTGAGCTCATCGTCTGTTGATGAGCATTCACCTTTGCTGTCCCATGATGTAATTTTTAAAAGGAAAACTTGCGATTGCGGAATATTTTTTGGCAACGAATGATAGAAAATACATAAAATTACTATCAAACAGAACAAAAGTTGAACCCTCTACCCGATTCCATTGAAATTGTTCAAAGAAAAGCATACGAACAAGAAACAAACACGACAAGTTGTGAAAAATACAATTTTCGACATTTTAGAATGACTTTTGAAATGAAACATAAACAATGGCTGAGTGATAAAACAACAAACGTAAAAGGATCGTAACAGGTGGCCATATCGTTCTTAAAATATAATTTGTTGAAATAATAATGTTTTTTAGCTTCAGGCAGCTCGGGCAAGCCAAACGCGCACGCAAAATTAGAACCAATCCTAATCGTATTTTTGCGCGTTTGCGCGTCAAAAACGCGCAGACGCGCAAACGCGCAAATGCATTGTGAACACAAATGCGCGTGCGCGTTTGCGCATGCGCACGAGCTCGGCGCGCAAACGCGCAGATGCGCAAACGCGCAAATGCATTGTGAACACAAATGCGCGTCAGTTTCGTGCGCAAATGCGCAAACGCGCAAACGCGCATGCATTGTGAAGGCAGCCTAAGTTCGAAGACCGCATCTATATGTTAACAACACTCTTCTGAGGTCGTCAAATTGATTTAGCGTCAATTCAGCCAATACTTAAAATCCATAGATGCCCTGAATCGGTTAAATTTTGCCCCCTGTCGCTGGTTCATTTGTTCACTTCATTTACACCTGCGATCTACCATGTTCAAGTCTGGCATTTTTATAACGCACTCGCGGCAGCAACACTCTCCACCGGCTGCGTTTTACAACCAGCCAATTCACACAAAATTACTCCTTTTGAATGGTTGAGTTTGCAAGGGATATTAACCGACAACGAGTATATAATTCCGAACGCGTGTAAATTGCCCAGAATTTCAGTCTGCCAGTACTCGCATAAAAGTACGCATTTATGATTTTGTGGTTGTTATTTACTGTCAGAATATTAGTGCCGCATGATCGTGAACACTGTTGATATGGTTACAGTTCTAGAGATTAGTATAAAGCTGCAAAGCTTCAAAAACACTTCTGTGGTCAAAATTCGCGTGTACATAAATCTGGGGCTTATACACGCGGCACTAACATTCCCACATTACGATATTATATACATAATAGAAATACCGAACGTTCCTGTCCGTAATCTTCCCAGATCTGGGTTTCGCGAGCCGCAGAACTTTTGAAGTGATAACTTGATAAGACGCTGTCTGTGAGAGACACTGCAGATGCGTATTATTGCGCGTGAAAGAAAGAATCCACACGCTTTTGAATTCCATCAAGTTTCATAGTAACTATAGTAGTTCTTGTAGAGTACCAGGACACGGCTTGTGATCACGGGGTTATTTTCAACACGAACAAGTTTTCGCAATCGCAGTCCAGAGGGTGTCGATGATATGCGTTAACCACATTTGAATATTGTCACGATTATATTCTTCAACACGATACAATCGCTTTGAACTTTCTGGCGCCCCAAAGCTAAAAGCGAACAGCAACCAGCATAAGCACGATTTTCACTGAAAAGAGTCCGGAAATGTAGCGGCGCTAAAAGAACTTACTCAACTGTAGTTCCTGATTATCGCGCATTTGGGACACTATATGCGCACATCCACGGCCATAATGACAATACGGTTGGGTTCACTAAACAAGATTTTGGTATGCAAAAATTCTAAACTTGCTGCTCAAATGGGCCATGCGCAAACGTGTTCCGTCGTGTTCTGTTTGGATCCGTTCAAGACTATAAAAAAATCTGAATTTTGAAGAATATTAGTGCCATGCACATAATCCATTACACGCAAGTTCATGCACCACTCACTTTATGTATAAGGTACATTCGGCATTTCACGGTATCAATGAATACACCAAACGGCACCAAGGTTCTACAACGTTGACGGTAATGCGCCCGTTTGGTGTCCGTTTCAGCATCAAGCAGCTCATGCAGCACATGAGACATCGTTTTCTAATCATATCATTTATTTCGTTGACATCGAGGCACCCCCATTTTACCTTCATCACTGTGTTCTCTTTTTGGTTCTTGACAGAATTCATAGTTCCTGAACAGAACCTATTTTGTGAAATCTGGAACTGGTTTTACCACTCTGACTAATGAACAGTGCCACATGATGTAAAAGCAGTGCATTTTGAAGCCAAAAATAGGACACCAACCTCAGTCCAGGGCCTTGACTTATGGTCCATCCATGACCCACGCTGAAGCGTGCTTGCGTCTGATAGAGCAGTAGCCGATCAGAAAATTTATGTTCCTTCTAACAAGCTCCCTTTGAGGCTCATTTGACTTGCTTTTATCTGCATCCGCTAGCCTGCATTCAGGGCGTGCTATGCACATGCTCTGAGCTTATGGCTGAATTTGTGCTCCAAAAACGTTGAGTGGATTGCTGTTTGCATATAAATTTATTGCCAACTCGGAGACGTTTGGTGTGTAATTTTCGCGATTGTTGTATTTATGTGGGCAATATCACGTTTCCAAATTGACGTTTAACGGAAATTGGAAAATGCCGCCAATTCAGGCACCCGGGCAGGCTATTGCTGCAAAGCGGCACTCATTTCGATGTTTCATATCATATTGGTGTATATCTTCATCTAAATCGAACCATAAACCGATCGCAATTACACCGGGCATTCCCAAATTGGATCCAAAAATCTTCTGAAATATTCCACCCTGGGTCCAAATGGCGGTTTTTTGGGAAGTTCGGCTCCCGCGCTGGAAGTGGAAAATATGTAAATGCCAGTATGGTTGCCCTGTGTTCCGTATACATTGTTTTCCAGTGGAAAGCAAAAACCGCTCATTTTTTCTTATTTTTTGATGCACTGACTTTCCGTCCATAGCAGCTTTGGTAAAATATATCTTGGGTCGTGCACCTTTATTCTTTCTAATCACAGAATATTGATGTCATGCGCATGAGTACGTATGCTCAACCGTTAACACACTTGGTTTGCTCCCAGTTTTGCACGTTTCCTAGGAACAATAGTTTTTCTGACCAATGGTCCTGAAAAAACAAGCTGCTGTGGCGTGCAATAGGTACGCATGCCACCAACATTCCGAATTTTTACCACCCAGAAAGAAAACGATTGGTATGGCAAGCCACTCTGCACCGGCCAGAAATATGCATAAATAACATTCCTTTGGCTTTTTGGCAAAAATAATGCGCTGCGAACCCTTCCTGCCCGATATGTCTGCATACCAGAATCATTGAAAGTGCTCGCTTTTTTTCTCTTCAACTGGCGCTCTACGTCTGCGTGCTTCTGTTTTCTGTCTGATATTTTGGAATGGAAGCGCTTATGCCTTTTTTGTTCTATTCATTCTATTCTGTTTCAGCTTGGACCACACCTGAAACAGGCGCCGGGGATCAGAGGAATACTTTTGGTCTGTGATTCTGGACGCCGGTTTCTGGTGCTTTTGCGCAAATCTGACTGTATGGCATACCGAAAGGTTGACTTTCTTTCGCCCCGTCGGTAGTGTTCTGTTCAATTCACTCCAATGTTTTCCTTGACGTTTTGCATCAAGATGCAGGGTTGCGATTAATTTATCATTTATTCCTCTGAACGTAATGCATACCAAACTGTAGGCATATACTGTAGATAGAATTCAGGTAATATTTTCTCCCACCAACACATCATTACTCACCTGGAATGTAATACTGTGTAACTTGACTGCCAACAAAAATGTAACCGAGACCGAAATGTACAAAAGCTTCTGTTCAAATGCCAGTCACATGCTCTCACGGATGCAGTTTTTCTGCATATCACCGCGCTGCTACATTTTCTGCGCCGAAAAAAGCGAAAGAGTATGAAGTCGTAAAAAAAATCTGATGCGAAAATTGCTTCTAAACTGGTCAACCAGTCGAACAAAAACATTCAGAATATTGATACTATACGTGCTCTAATGAGGATTGATAACCAGTTCTGTTCTGCTTGATGATCAGTTCTGAAAATGAGCCTAACGGCACCGGATTTTTACACGCGCGGCATTAATTTTGCAAATTCAACGGAAAAATCTGAACAAAAACATGACTCATCCGCCGTCAGTTTTTGAGTGCATCAACATTATTCATAGCCTGTCGGTGCGTTTGTTACGTTTTTCGACCAAAAACGCGGGCTCCCAAGTGGAGTCCAGTCAATCTTGACTTGTTCTCGAACAGAAAGTTTGGTTATTTTTCGATATATAAATCGCCTCACTGCGTTTGCTTTACATATATAAACACATTTTTCACAAGTTTTTCACAGTATCCCGCTGTTTGTTCAAGTGCTTACACACTTTCGCTTGGCCTGGTGTGGGTACCGAAATAATTTTTTTGGCTCTTTCTTGCTATCGGCCGCTCCACAAAGTGCCTGTGTGAAAAACTTGCAGTGCCCGTGCGAATGAGTTAGTTTTTTCGGGTGTTGTGAAAACTATGACAGTATAATATTGACTTTGTTGTTCGTCTTTCATTTTGTATATTTTCCTGCAAAATCTGTTACGTCATTTTTGCCGCCACTGAAACACCACAATATTTTGTGCCGATGAAAATATTACCGTTCTGTATATTTTCCCAGCAAATTTCGGTCTCAAGTTTACCATTTTCATGTTATGCTGAACAGTGCTTTCAAACCTCCTGAATTTTTGCCAAAAATGTTGTTGTTGTTTCGTGATAAACAACCCGCACCGAATATATTTGTTCTTGTTGGAGGTAGAGGGCCAGCTATACAGTATTTGTTGAAATCCAGCTCCATATTTTTTTACACTTAATCCGCCTGGAGGGCCCTTGTGCAGGCCCACTGCATTCCAGTGTTGGTTGGAATTTGTTCAAGTTAACTTTCAGATAATCGACTGCCTAGCCGAATATAGTTCGGTTGTATACCTATACATACATGTCGCTCAATATAAATAATGCTGGTGTTCGTAATGGTCGGAGTATTTGCTGGACAGCATGACGAAATGGTTTTTATTGTTGTTTTGCTATGCTTTGTAAGCTTCGGTTGATTCAACGGCACACTCCAATAACACGATCTGTGCTGTCTGTTTACTGTTTTTGTCGGCAGTTTCCTATTTCCCAGTTGATCAAAATAATAATCAGTCATCGCTTTTGTCGTGTGTCTACTTTGCTGCCAACATTATGGTCTCCCTTTCACAGGCAAGTCAGGTGTTTCTGTGACAGCGCATATGTAACTTTTACGACCGACTCACTTCACACGGGGCAATGTAATGCTCGTTTGTAAAGGCATTTGCGCGCATGACGTACAAGGCCATTACATGCCAAGATCATGTCACATTCCTGTGCTGTTCACATGAATTTGGGACGAAAAATTTTCAAATGTCATCTTTATATTTGGATTGATCTCATTCTTTTTTCGGGGGGGGGGGGGGGTTTCCAAAAATTTTCGAAGCCTATCCCAGGGTTTTCAATGATTCCACGGACACATGTCGAAAGTTTCAAGCTTCATCATTAACCCTTTGCCAGTCGTTGCACTACAGTAAGAAAGATGAGCAGAAAATAACCACTATACTAAACTGTGTTGGTGCCTATTCACAGCGAAATTTTTGGCATGCATTGATATTCCATTTGGGATGTGAACTTATGTACATTAGCACTGTCTTTGGATTTAGCCGGATTTACTCTGACAGATACAGCAACAGTCTGGCGACTTTTGTAACAGAAACACAGCATGACGTTTTTCTGTCAGGAAGGTGTTTGAGCAGCCAAGTTTGCAATACTTCTACTCACCAGAACCGCTGTGCAATGTGTGGGAAAGTCCAATAAAAGTCGCAACATTGTCACAGAATATAACTCATTCAATCGCAGTTGGAGCCTCGAAAATTCAAGCCCAGAGACATCGCGCACAGCTTCTTGTTTGAACTCAGCGCATAAATCTAGATTTTACACTGTTTCACATTTTTTAAAAAGTAGCGCTCTTGCGGTTTCGGTTCTAGCACCTGAGCAATATGGAACCGGCCATGATTTAGAACAGGAACCAGCTGTCCGGGCAAAGTGCACCTTTATCACATCACAAAGAATCCAGACTATTGATACCGCATGTGTAAGTGTAAAGCCTGCACATATGCTGTAAAGTGATGACATTGTTTCTGTTAACCTGTGCCAATTAAAGTTTCTGTATAAAATCGTGTGCAAAACAGTCCCTTTACACGTGCGACACTAATATTCTGAAGCTACCCCGTTGGAACTTGACATTTGCTAACCACATTCCATCGCATGATGAATAGTTTTCGGCATGCGTCAAAAAAGTACCTATACACGCGCTCTTATCTCACACCATGGCGCTGTTAACCTTCTTATTCATGCTCACCGGCACTGTATAGTTGAGCACTATGCTGTCTTCTCTTGATTTCTGACACATGAGTATACAAGGCTTTGGATGCTTTGTGCCCGAATTTTTTTTAAAAAGAAGGCCTACAGAGCCGATCATACCTTTTCCACATCTGCAGGAAGACTGACACCTAGCACTGATTTCGCGGCTGGTTACGCCAAAAGGTACCTCCGCACCTTTTGTTAAATTGAACCAAAACAGCACCATTTTGGCCTATTCCCCACTTGCGGTGTTTTTCCATACTTGCCAACAGAGTGTGTGCGAGTCAAGGCTATTTCACGTACCCATATAGTCGCTTTCGCCTTTTTCCACGTATGTATGTCCATAACTTCATGAGAATAAATAACGCGCGCCCTTTGAACTTCGCAAATTTTTCTGTGTGTGTTTCGTTTTTTTTGAATAAATAAAAACATTTGTGCATGCAATTTTTACTTCTGTGTTCATTTCATGATCGGTTTTTTGTATCGGATAAGCCCCCTCTGTTTGCCTTGTTTTTTGGTGCGCGCGTGCTTTGTTCACAATGAGGATTGCCGCGTGATTCGAAAAAGTTTTTGTGGCAATTCAAAATCCAGAATTAACCCCGAAACACAACATTTTTATTTGAATTTTTACAAGACACATCACGAATGCTTGTTCACCATCAGGCTGAAACCACCACCATCAGGTCATATGCGCTGAAGCTCAAAGTTCCTGATTTTGTTAGAATTACATATATCGAACAGTTAAAAGCAGCAATTTTCAAACATGTTCAGCTCAATTTCAACATGGTTTTACAACGCTAGGTTCAGATCACAACATAACGCGTTTTGCTTGATAATGATAGTATGCAAATACCCACATTCCAAACCTTGCCTGGCGCCCATATTTTTCATGTGCGAATGCGCTGTAGATTCTCAAACTCGGATTTCATCTGTACCGATTCACCCAGGCATCGGCTAAACCGTTCTCATATTTCAAGCGCGCGATTGAATATATCGTATTGTGTGTTGAACTGCGCGCTCGCGCAATGCGCGAACATTTTCGATATTATATTTGCACCAGTAAATGTTTTATACTCAATGCTAGAAATTTTATTATTTATGTAAACATGTAGGTTAGGTATAGTTAGTAGGTCTCAAAATCAATTCTCACCACTGATCGCATACTACCGGAGTTTTCCACTTAAAGCCCCGGGGGCTCTATGCGGAAATGGGAAAAGACCCCCGACCAGAAAAAAAAACCAATAGAGCCCCCGGGGGCTTAAGGAAACTTCCACTCGCCCGCGGGGTGGGAAAATTTTTGGGGACACTTGCCATTTTATTTTTCCTTGCTAAAAAAAAAAAAAAAAAAAAAATTTTCTTTTTTTTTTTTAAAAAAAAAATCAAAAAAAAACACCAAAACTCCGGTATTACGATATTGCAGTATCTAAAACAGTTCCAGATGCGCTGTATAGCATGTAACAACACAATTGCATGTGGTTACCAAATGCCAAATGGGAATCCTGAAAACTTTTTTGTTGTTGGAAGAAATTTTCTCTTGTTATTCTTTCCATACCGCACAAACAATAATGCTTCTGGTTCCGTGTCCGAGATGCTGTTTGGGATGAATAATAATCAGATTATTGTGTGGTGTTTTGATTACCACATGCCTATGATTTCCCGATTTGTATGATTGGGAAAGCTCGTGTGAAAACGGATTTGTTGATCCAAACATTGAGAATGTTGCTGTTGGGTTCTAAAGTCTCTTTACGCACAAACTGCCATTCTAAGCATGGCATGTATGTAGAGTACTATTTTTGATGAACGTATAAGGAAACTCTTGTGTGCTAACAACACTTTCACCAAATCAAGGCGTCAACTCTTTTCGTTCCAATCAAGCAATTACTATGTATGTGCCCCAAATGAGCGCGAGATACCAATGTGATTTGACGAAAAAGATTTGATACGCCTTTTTGACTACAGTACTATAAGCCGCTCGAGTGCCCTCCCCATGACTTCAAAACATCAATGTTTGAAATTCCTGTCCCTTCACACATTGAAACCATTCCATAGTGTTCTGTTGTGTCATGCTATCAGTATAATGCGTTATTCGTAAAATGAGTCATAACGTGGCTCGCGTGAATAGATGTATTATTTTTGCGTCATTCCAATATCAAAAGCAGTAAGTATTCAGTGTGTGATACTCATTTTTAGAACATTTGGCCCGTCACATTTTTACGACGACCCAGTATAGTCGTATGCGGATGTTGTGTCCCGAGAATTCTAATTGTAGCCCCTCGCCTCATTTTGCTCGGAGTCCGTTTTTGCAAACAAAGCCAAAACGTATAGAACTATAGAGGAACGTATTTGTAATTTCTCAAACTAAATAGTCGTCGGGGGTATCAAACTGCAGTTTCCAGCTACCGGCAAGGTAACCGATGTTCTGAATGATGAAACTCTGCTTTTCCGCTTTGCATAACGTCGTTATTGATGTAATAGGACGGCGCCACACCCCACATACAGAGCGAGATAATGTACAGGTTCTCGTATTACGAACCATCTATCCCAGAAACATCATCTCTGACACTTTTGAATCCCTCAATCTTTTGGATATGTGCCGCTTATTCCATCGGTCAAACTGTAGCGTATACATATACTGTATACTGCCGATTTTTCCTGCCATAGCGTTACTTTTCCTATCAATTTTCCAGAAACTCTCGATACAGTTTAACAAAAATAACGAAGTTCGTTATTTTCGTTTATGTGCAGTAGCGCTCTGCTGCCTAAGGTGACTTTGTTCCATCCAACGCTCTTGGTTCAGGATGGTGTCGGTTTCAATTACAACAAAAATTGAGTGCACAGAGAGAAAATGTGTATACTTTTGTCCTCTCCAACCAGATGTACTTTGCACCACGAGGTTCGTTTTCAGGTTCCCTTCAGTAATGAGGTTCAATTTCACCTTTGCATGCTCCAAATCTATCCCTAGACCCCCGAAGCCAAAGCTGGGACGCAAGTCTGCTTTAGACCAGGCACTGCCATCCTATCAGTCAATTTTATGCCTTTGAGTTCGAGTTCGCAAGCGCGTATACCCTGTAGGTATATGCGTCTGTCGCATTCCAATGCATGTGCACGCGATAATTTTGTTTGTTTCTCCACGCGCGCAGCTTACATTATACATACTTTTTGTTAGCTTTGTTTGTTTTTGCGTTGTTTTTTTTCAAAGTCACAACACCTCTGTGCCGAAAGTTCTCAGTTCAGTATTTGGGACCGTGCACCCAGCATTTGAACGTGACTGCAATATTTGTTTCCAAAGGTTCAAGCTTTTCGTTCTACCCAAGTCTCTACACGCATTCTGTATTTGAGATTGAACAACAATTTTCGGCCTATTGTACTGTCTTCAACACCCCACTCTGTTGTCGCCGCCAGCTCCCAGCGCTCATTTTGTGCTGCTGGGCGAGACTTGACCACTTGAGTTGACGACTGTACCATCAGCCCAATTTTCCGTCAGTTCCGTGATTTTCCAAAATCGTTTGTCGTTGTATTCATTTGCGCCATTCTGCTTGTATTCAACACACTACGGCTTCTTTCCATGTTTAAAGCTTGTGCAAATTATTATTGTGGAACTGTGTGAGAACCCCTGCTCCTGGAAGCCGCACTGAATCGTATTTTTGGTCACTCGCCATAATAATTAACCTACTGCACAGCGTTTATTGGTTTTGTGTGTGGGTTCCCAAATCTGAGCTTATTGTGTTCAAGCAAGGCTGAATAAATGCCGCCCCAAGGCAATATTTCACGCATCAGCAAACTTGTGCCTGCAAAACCACGTCGTGTTAATTGGTTTTTACACCCAAACCCACAGAATACATAGTGTCCCTTTCCTTTCCGCGGGGACACTATTGTTTCAAAATGCAATTTTAGCTCGCCTGGCCCCTGTGGTCTATCTTTTTGATAAAATCGCTGTTGTCTTCCTTGCTGGAGGGTTATTTATGCACTTGCATGTTTGATTGTGGTTTTTGGCTCGCAGAGGATTTGCACCGAATTTGGTCCCCAGATTTGGGGTATTTTGTCGTTCTGCCTAAAATGCAGCGCCAGAAGATTGCTTGTGCGCCGGAGTGCCTAATTTTTCACTTGACAAAAATAGACAACAAAGTGGTTACATGACATACATTTTGCTCCATTGGTTTGGTTGTCAAGTTTTGTTTATAGTTTCAATTTCAAACTACATGCCGACACATCCGATTTACTTTCATGCATTTTGACCGCCTTAAAATTCAACAATATTGGTGCTGTTGTGCGAAAATCGTACCGACCCTGTCTTGCACGTGCTTAAACATCCGGCACCGATAATGTTCTTGGGCAAAAATCCGCATAATTTCCACCACCTGTCAACATAATATAATAATGATAATAATTCTTGCTGACAGCTTCTGGTGCTTTCAGCTCTCATAACCCGCCGCAAAGGTCAGGGCTGGGGTCGTATTATAAGCACACTCGTGTCGACTAGCAGTTATCAATGGCATAAATGCATAAGCCAAGGACAGGACCAAGACCAAAATTGTCGCTGAAAAACCTCACCTCACTCAAGAAGCAGCATATAGTCATCATCATCATAATCTCTTTTTATCTTTATGCACCATCTGACTCAGGACAGGTTCTGTTCGTTTGAATTCGGATCCGGGACTGTTATTTTCGCGATACCAGGTACCGATTTGTGTTTCACCTTGGAAGATAATGCAGTACATGTGGTGGAAAATTGCTCACGGTGGTTCGCCTTCTTATGCATGACACATAGCCGTATACTACGACCACTATTCATGCATGTTAGGTAGTTAGAGACTTACTACTCTCAGTGCTGTGGACACCAAGTTTGGTAAATTCGGTGTTGGACAAATGTATCATATAAGTGTCTGTCTTGTTGGACAAGTGTGGCGGTGATTAGTTCAGGTTTCCTTGATCATTCAAGAAAGTCTAACCGTCCAGCGCCGGAAACTCCCGCATACCAAGCCAAACCCATGTGGTCTTATTTCACTCTTGTTTGGTTGGATAGCGGGTGTCGGTCGGTGGGCAGAGAGATTTTCTTCAGTACAGCAATGCACCAGGAAGGCAACGCCTCGGATATAACCTGACACATCGTTAAAGAATATTACAGTCGACTCAATGAAAACATTGGACCCCACAATCATATCAAAAAACCAGCCCAGTGGCCTACAGGATCTGAACCATCAAAGGCCCACCTGATCTCACTTGATCTCACCTTGCAAACGCAGGGTACTCTAAGATGTCCAAGGTCACCAGTGGCTGGACGAGACAGAAACGTGTGTGACGCGTCTTAGGTACTTTGGGTATGCACGCGCGGGTAGTGCTGGTGCACCGCTACGTACACACGTACAACGTAGTGTTCGGTGTCCGTATTTTTCGTTCTCTGTGCACGTGTGAGTGTGTGCGTGCACTGTGGTATGTATTCCAAACCAACGGCAGAAACAAACAATTTTTCCACACAACACTATCTCTTCTCCTCTCTGCCCTGTGCATCTTCCTGTATATACCTCACACAGCGACCGTGTATGTTTTTGTGATAATGTTTGTATCTGTTGCTTGTTCAGGCGAAAAATGACTGTTGCGCCTTGAAAACTGAAACATTGCTCCTCTCTTGTTCATGTGGTGTCAATTTATTATTTATCGTTTCGATGCCATAAACACTCAAAAATTTCCCTTCCAGACAAATATAAACAACAGACCCAAAAATGGATTCCCATGAGTTCGAACTGCCTTCATGTTCGCGACTTGGGTGCAACGAGGTTGACTCACCACCGACATCCCACAGTTCACGATGCGGTCGTCAAAATTTCACTCAAACACGGCGACCTTCTGCCAGCGCCGATTGCCACGCCAATTCCTTGACTGCTTACAATGTCTTCTGGTGCTCACTAGCCATACTGCTATTCCTGACGCCCTACATCGGTGCTGTGGATGCCTACAGAGTGTTTCACAATCCGCTCGCCAGGAGCGGGAAGCCGTTCGAGAAAATGGTTGGTCAATGTGGTTTTTTAAATCTTTCGGCTGATTGGTAGTGTTTTTTTTTAGAAACGCAGAAAATCAGCTGGTAGTCGATCCGATCACGTGACTTTATTTTTTTGAATCAACGACATCGAGATTTACTCATGCCAATAATTTCGAAATACATTGTTGATGCGAGCAAGGGCACGTGACCGAGACTTCGGTGTCACCGAACCGGATCACCGAGCTTGATACCTGCTGAGATGATGTTTCGCTGCAGAACCGCACTCAGTATGAATAAATAAGGACGCAAGTCTCAATTTGTTCTGATACGCACGGCATCAATATCCAATCGTGTCCCCTTTCAAATATGCAAAGCGACCGACCACAACTTGATTATTGCCTGATTTTCAGGTTGTCGATCGCAAGACCGGCCGCATCTATATCGGCGGCGTGAATCGAATACACGAACTTGAGACGGATCTGAGAAAGAGATCGACGGTAATCACTGGACCGCAGAAGGACAATCCAACTTGTCATTCACAGGTGCGTGACTTTTTTTAATTATCTTCTTCTTCAACTTATTGTTTGAAAAACAAAATCTACATTCGCCTTTCTATTTCAGGATAATGCCTGCGGTGGCAAGGAAGACACCGACTGTCATACAAAAGCACTCACCATTGCAACTGAGCAGGACAGACTACTGGTGTGCACTAGTCTGTTTCAAGGTTGGGGCGGCCCGAAATGGATTTATGTCTTGTTAATGTTTCACAAACTGTTGTCGAAACAAAACATACTCATAGCCTTGACGATCACTGACACAGTTCATGACAACTTGAGGAATGACAGCGTTGTGTTATGTATATCTCGTGTATTCTACGCACTGTTCATGATTGCGTAGAATGCATGCAAACATCACCACCTGCCACCTGCTATCGAGCTTGTCTTCACTGTATTTGACTGTGGTTTGTGAATGTGGTCAAATCAAAACGCATTTGGCAGTTAGTGACTTTCTGGGTCCGACCGTTTCAGGCCCGACCAAACCGGGCCCGCATGTGGATCCCGTTACACCGTTTCACATAATTTTATGAGCAAAAAAGCAATTTACCCCATCCAGGTGTCTGCTGGTTCCGCTATCTGTACAACATCACGCGTCCCGAGCGTGGTGTAACGCTGCCAGTTGCGGCCAATGATGCAACCAGTTCGACGGCGGCCGTAGTGGCACCGGGGCCGATGGGCAATATGGCCATCTATGTGGCCAGCACTACAACGACCGTTTATGGGAGTTCGGTTAGAGATTCGGTGAGTTTGACCAGTGTAGAGCAGTTTTGGATCGTGTTTGACCAGTGTAAAGTAGTTTGGGATGTTGCTCGACCAGTGTAAAAACTCTGTCAAACACAATTTGCGATTTGGTTATCTTGAAATGTGCGGTATTCGGAGGTGTTGCACACCCGGTGATCAGATCTTTCTCTCTTGGTCACGTGATCGTTTGTGTTCACATTATTTAGGCGGTCACGGATGTTTCAGATTTCGATCAGAATGAAAGTTTCTCATCAGAGGAGCAATATTTTTACGATGGTCAAAGTTAGCGCCCCTACACGAACTACCAGTGAAACAACAATACTTTCCGCCGTAGGCGTCATCATCCAACTTGATGCGACTCACAACCTTCTCCCTTCAGATCCCATCCGTGGCGAGTCTCAAAGCCGACCTGTCCCCCGATAAGGACACCTATTCATTTAGTGGACATGATATCAGAGCGACCACACAGATGAAGATCGATAGTGCATTCAGATACTTCCTGGTGCATTACGTGCATGCATTCAGCTCAGGTCAGTTGTGCTTGTCGGATCAGGGATAGTCTAGGTTTAGGCTTTTCGGCTGATATTATTATCGGTCGGCATAAAACTTGCAGATCGGCCCACTTTTGGTCACGTGACCACTTGTTACGAATAATTTCAAAGTATGCTGATTACACTAATTTTGACCAGTGTAAAGTGCCTGTTCGCTGGTTGAAAATGGTGTCCATCAGCAAATATTGGACTGATGGGGAAGTACGTTGAACACCGAACGAGTAATTGAGTTTCCCGCAGGTTCTCACAGAATTCTTGATAAAGCAACAAAATGCAGTTACACAGGCACTGTGAAACATCAGCCAACCATCCAAACAACCATCACTTGCAGGCGACTTCACGTATTTTGTCGCTCGTCAACCGAAAGACACTCAGCGCAGTCTGTCAAATCGCATTCAGACACGATTCATTCGTATTTGTCACAACGACACCACCTTCTATTCCTACACCGAAATCCCGGTCGTGTGCAGGGGTGGGCAAAATGGTCGCAACTCTGACGAGTACAATTTCGTCAGAGACGCGCATGTGGCCAAACCGGGCTTCGATCTCGCCAAAACGCTCAGTAAGTTGGATACTTTCGTTTGTGATGTTTCAATTATTGTTGCTGTCTGCCTTCTGAATTGCGAACTGAAACGATGAAAGAGTCCAGTGTTTGATGCGCAGAAACGAAGTGACCAATGGACAGTTTGGTGCCCACTTTGACCGTTCATCATTTTAATACCCGATAAGGATGGACTAACTTGCATAAAGATTACAAACCAACAGCAACCCGAACTTTCCAGAAGTGACCCCCGAAGACGACGTGTTGTTTCTGGTGATGAGCAAAGGTGACAGTGGGCCACTGGCACGTCAATCAGCACTTTGTGTGTTCAGTTTGAAGCAAATCGACCAGAAATTCTTCAAAAACATCAAAGCCTGCAATAATGGGGACGCGATGAAGGTTCGGTTTACAGTTATAGGGATTGTTTCTTGAAGATTTCACAATTGATGCACACTGATGATGTCCTGGTGCACCTCTCGTCTGTGAACAGCACGTAACGGGGACAACACACGAATTATTACGTCATTCAGACAAAGTCTGTATCGGTGTAGGTAAGGTGTATCTTAACCCCATACCCATCGTCATCCGAACATGAAAATATGTTATGAGTTCGGCTCATCTGATTTTTTTAATGTTTCAGGGTCTTGAATGGTTCAGCAAAGACCGCGCGTGCAGCCGCGTGAAGTTCCCCGACGAGCTGTTGCGTTGCGGAAACGAGGCCAATCCATATATCGGTGAGGGGGCTACACATTTTCACTTTCTTTGTTAATTCTTTTAAAAATCTGAGAAGTAATGAAACATCACCCAGCACTGAGTCGCACTGCAGGTGGTAACGACCCGATCGAAACTCAGCCGGCGTTGACCAGTGCCAATGCCCAATTCACAAGTGTGGTTGCCACCGACACACACGCCTATACGGTTGCCTTCATTGGCACTGACGATGGCCGCATCAAAAAGGTATTATTATTGTCTTAATTTTGTACATTTCGATTTATTACATTTAAACTTCCAATTTCAGGCTGTGATCACGAGCCAAACATCTGGGTTCGAGTTCAGCTCCGAGGAGGTATCGAATGGCCGTGCCATATTGCCCGATATGCAAATGGACATTTCTGGCGAATATTTACTGGTGCTCACCGCAGATTCGGTTAGATTTTTGTTTTTGTTCTGTTCATGACTTGGTACTGATAAAGTTTTAGCGAGTGTAACGTTTTACTTTCTGCAAAACTGGCGAGCGTGCAAGCGTGATTGTGGTGCGAGGTCAACATTGCGTGCTTTATGCGCGTCTGTGTGTGCGGTAGTGAAAAGCTAAAATATGGTTCAAGCCAAATAAAATGCTTTGCTGCGCCAGGCTGCTTACATTTTTGCGGCTGTGCACCAAAAACACACAACCTAATAATTTAGAGCACACCGGTCAAATAGAAAAGCCAACTTTTCAGCCAGCAACACCCAAATATTTGCATTTCTTTTACGTTGAGCACACAAATCGGTTACAGTTTGCTGCCATTGGTTGTTTGTTTGTGGGTGCTTTAGAAGTTGGGTGATGTTCACAAGATGAAAAACTATTGCAAACAATTTGTGGCAGCGTTTACAGAACATACTCAGAACACCAGAGTCTGCACAGAAATCAGCACACAAATATTCTCCAACCCGGCCGAAAATGACCACCAATTACACTATAGTCGCTGGTTGAACACATTACTATGTGAGAGCCGTTCAAAAATGCCAAAGAAATGTGCGCGTCTATTTACATAACGCATTAGTTTGGTTGCCGGCAAATTGTGTACAACTCATCTCGTGCACACATCACATAGTAGGCACCAATGTAACGTTGGGCTATTTCGCTACACAGAAAGTATGGTGTGTTTAGCAATATGGCGGATTGTATAAATATTGTCGAGGGCAAAGAGAACTGGGAGCGCGCAAAAGTGTAATAAGATTGGCTCTTGTTTAACAAATCGAAATTCGCGCTATCTGCTGCTATTCAGAAAATAGGGCGCATTCAATTTTCAAGTGAAGTGATATCCGGAAACCGCAGCGTGAGTGTGGAGTTGCGCTTGGGAAGTGAAACTAGACATTCAAAATTGGCGACTGCGTGATCGAACCCTAACGAGTCAGTTACATATAGGAATGTACTGTAAGAGGGCAAAATATGCATAAGGAATTGAAAAAAAACAAAAACCAAATGGGTGGTGAATATACATACATATGAATACATACAACATCTAAAACTAGAAAGAGGACATTTGGTGAATTAATGATTACGTTTTTTCAGTTGATCAGCCTGAACGTGCAGACGTGCTCCAAACACCAACGTTGCCCGGATTGTCTCGGAGCGAGGGATCCATACTGTGGCTGGTGCCCGTTGGAACAATCCTGTAGTGTCAAGGTACAAGAGAACTACATCGTGTGTCAGACAAAATTTGTTTTCATTAAGTTTCAACAGAATTTGGAGTCCCTGATATCCTGACATTATTTTCAGACATCTTGCGACAACAAGGGCGAATCGGCCAGATGGATTCCGTACAAAGACCAACGATGCACCGCCATACAAGAAGTCGAGCCGAAACAAGTGCAGGTAGGAAACTAGAAAAAGAATTGATTTACACAATTTTAATCGAAACAGCAGCAAGAATTAGTTCACTTCAGACCATGCGATCCGACTACCTTCGTCTGAAAATCGACAATCTGCCGGACTTGGTCGACAAGCAGTACTCTTGTGTGTTCACATTCAAAGCGTTCAACAAAATGCATTCCCTCGTCACCGGTGCTACGCGGGTTGACAATGACGTCACTTGTCCAACGCCTGAGACTGGTTCGTTCGTTGGTTTGAAAAATTTTGCCACGAATTCAACATTAGTTAATTAGAAACTGGATAGCACTGTATTCTAAGCTATTCCCCATGATGTGTCGACCGGCTATAACATCCGCATGGTATAACGCAGCCTGCTGTCTGTGTAAATTCTAACCCATGAATTCATGCGAACCATATTGACGCTCAACACTGCTGCATGTTTGAGTGCATGTCTTCTGTCCGTGTATAAGCATGCATTGTTGCAGGTCTGTTGCCATCAATCCCAGTTGGTCAACATGCGTTGGTCGCCAATTTGGCTGTATCAGTGGACAATGGACCCGAGTTTGCGAGCACCAACTTTACATTCTACGACTGTCGAACGTACAAAACGTGTACACAGTGCGCCAGTTCGTCGTACGCTTGTGATTGGTGAGTAATTCCGTGTTGATTTTGTGCCTTTCATTCGGAAAATTGGTGTAGCGTGTGCTAACATGAAGCATTTGGGTATGACTTGTCATGGTCACATGAGTTCTTGGTACAGTAGTCGAAATCAGGGTCAAAACTACTGCAGGGACCACTGAATTCTAAAAAAATGTTAAAACAGTTATGTGTGATTTAGAGTCTGAAGACAGGTCTGACACTCGATCACCAAGTTTGAATTCGAACAAACAAACCATAACCAAGTTCGCAGCCAATGATTATTTCTCCTATATCATGCCCTTCAAATTCAGGGTACACCTAACTTGATGCGATTTTCAGGTGCGTAGATTCGAACCAATGCAGTGGCAACATCGACAACGATTGCCGCGCGCAAACTATAGTCAACGGAAGGGGTCAACGTCCGGGTCTGTCGAACAGTCGGGGACCGGATTTTTGTCCGCGAATTGAGATTGAGCAACCGGACATCTATGTGGCCGCCGGCAACACACACAAAATTGTGGTGAAAGCACGGAATGTGCAGGTGAGTGGTTGTGTTTGAAGATTCAGAAGGGTACAAATGTTTGAAGTGCGCAATAAATATCTCTGTGGTTGTGGTCGGTTTGATACGTGATTGTTGTGAGAGTTGTGACACGCGTTACCACATAAAAGGGTCACATTTAAAAGGGTATATTTTCCAAGTGCCACTGCGTATAGCGGACTTAGGGTACCAGCAGGGGGTCGTGGTATTCGCCGTAATTTTTCAACAGTGACGCTCAACTCAAAATGCCGTCTGTGACCTGTTCTGATCGCACCCCATCACAAAATTTATTTTCAAATTTATCAACAACAAAATATTCAGACGAGCGCAAGTTCAGCCAAGTTCGAGTGTCACATCGAGATGGAGGGCGCCGTACATAAACGCTCGGCAACGCTGACCGGAGACGGCAATATCGGTCGGTGATGGTTCTGCTAAATTATTTTTTGCTCGAAAAGTAGAATTTTTGACACAATCTCAGACAGGTTGTTCACAGGGTGAAGTATCACGTTAGTGATATTTCACCAGTTGGGCACTTGACTCCAAAACCAGCAGACATTTTTGATGATAACATCGCATAATTTAACCGTGCATTTAATATTTTGCAGCCTGCGAACCGATGGTGTTCAACTACTACGGTGACGGACTCGGCAATGGCACGGATGTGGCGAAGGTGTCAATATTCTGGCAACGTGCCAAGCAGTTGGACAACAATCAAAATGTGAGTGGATGTGTGAAGATCTTTGAAAGAATGAGTTTTGCTGAAAGAGGTATCGCTGATTTTTGCAACATATCTGGAGTGCGTGTGTCTCATGCGTGTGTGCATGAGACACATCGTGTCCGATTTCACACAAATTGTGTACTTTATCACACAATGTCGATATCATTATTGCAGATCCGCGTGATCATGTACAAATGCGAGCGTCTCGCTGCGTCATGCGGTATTTGTGTGACGCTGGATGTGGACCGTTTCGACTGTGGCTGGTGCAACACAAACAAACAGTGCGCGTCAAAGGATAGATGCCCGCAGACCAGTGCTGGCGATCCGCTAACGGAATGTAAGTTGTTTTTTATGCCATTTGGTGCCATAAAGGTAATCGCAACATTGGTGTCGTGAAAATGAGCGTCAAGTGAGCACATCTCACTTGCCAAAGCCGCCAAAGCCTCATTGTTTTCGTTCAGAATTTTAATTTTTCTGTGACTGCAGCGTGTGCCCACGTTTTGAGACCACTGAAACCCTCCACAA
The DNA here is from genome assembly GCA_030248065.1 of Rhynchonema sp. JSB1_4. Taxonomy (NCBI): domain Eukaryota; kingdom Metazoa; phylum Nematoda; class Chromadorea; order Monhysterida; family Xyalidae; genus Rhynchonema; species Rhynchonema sp. JSB1_4. The sequence continues at coordinate 61,485 of JASAMV010008361.1, forward strand.
ATCTGTGTAGTGGAGTTTTTTTAACTACAGTATATTTTGAGCATTCTCTGTAATATCCATGGAGGAAAAAGTTCACCGGTCTCACAGCAGAACGCTTGCTTACACGCTGGGTACTAATATTATTCCAATTTAGGATCAGGGTAGTCTACCATTGTCGAACCAATCACGATTCCCCCCATACAGTATCCCACTGGCTCGACCGAAACGCCACATGCCCCTACCCGGCCATCTTGGATTTCTACCCGAAGTCGGGCCCGATCGAGGGCGGCACCAATGTTACAATCATCGGTCTGAATCTGGGTCGCAACTTTGACGAGATCCAGAACGCGGTGCACGTGAGCGGAGTGAAATGCGAACCGATACGTGAGCTCTATGTCGTCGCCAGCAAGATTGTGTGTGTCACTGGTGAGTGTGTGCGTTTTATTTCGAGATTTTCCAAGCTCGAAAATTCAGGCCGGAAACCCGTTCGGACTGATTTGACACTAGAAGATTTGTGAACTACAGAAGTTCTCACCCGTCGACCCGGAATTGTAATGTCACGACGAGTATGGGTCTCCTGCTGGGGCTTGATTTACACGAGTGCCCAGAACTATAATAATGCCCAAGGAAACATGGGTGTGTTCCATCAGGTACAGGTTAAAGCTGCTGGTTCACAACCATTCGACCGCGCTTGATCTTGGGGGGTAGTGTATATAAACAAAGTTTGGACATCGTGTTACTCGACCCTAATCTCGTGAGCCGATTGGTTGCTTCCTGATGTTTCACGGCCACGTTGAAGTTTGCCCCCTCGTAAAAAACCCGAAAAAATTTGAAACGCTGCTGTGACACGAATAGGCTGTTTCAAAGTTTGACACTAGAGTGACAGCAACCTCCAACAGTGTGCCGAAAACCGCAATGCACAATAGCTGTTGAAACGTCCGCATTGTTGAATAAAAAAATAAAAGGTTTCAGAAACCTGGCCATTTTTTGTTAGGATTTTCTACTCGTATAATTTTAAGCATCTGTGGCGAATGAAATAAGTTGTCAATTACAAATAAAAATCCTCTAATTATCTTTTCGGTCTTTTTCACCAGATGCAAACTTCAACGTGGCCGTGAAACATCAGGAAGCAACCAATCGGTTCGCCAGATTAGGGTCGAGTAACACGACTGTCAAAACTCTGTTAAAATATACTACCCCCAAGATCAAGCGCGGTCGAAGGGTTGTTAACCAGCACCTGTAACACCGCAGCTTGTTCGCAATATAACATTGCCTCGACGGACTTTCTGAGTGGCCATATTTCACTGTTCATACAGACGTATGGTTGCACCAGATTATCGTCCCTCAGTGCAATGCTTCATAGTGTAGTTGAGAATCTTATTCTGAATATTCTGTCGCAAAACGTCTCCAGAGAGACCGCAATTCACTCTGACACTCTCTCAACTGTCCAGGAACGCCCGATCCGAAAAAGGCATTTGGCAAGGAGATTATCGTCAAGCTCGGCAACAGTCTGCTCTACGCAAACACCAGCATGGAACGATATCACACGGTCAATCCTCTGATCACTGGATTTAGTCCCGGTACTTTATGTCGTTTGGGGTTGGGGGAAATCATTGATTGGTTTCGAATATTAGCGTTTCGTCGACCGAATTTCAATTCACTACACTGATTTACCCGAAGTCGGTTCCACAAGAACGCACAGCTAAGATCATCAAACGCAATTATCGATCCCCGACATTTTTGGTCGCCATAAAGAATGAAGATCGGGCCCCAAAATAGTATTTTCATGGCACTTGAAAATCTTAACCTCATTCCACCATACCTACCCATCCACCATACACAGGTGCCGGTCCCCAATCTGGTGGCACGCGTATCCGCGTTGTGGGTGAACACCTCGATGCTGGCTCGTCGATCAAAATGTCGGTAGCTGCTGTCCAGTGCAATGTTACCTCGCGGTAAGTGTGTGTTTCAGGCTTATGTTTCAGCTTTTTTTGTCTGAAACTTGGTGAAATATTGCATCATAGATCGGATCTTATTTGCTGCGGGTTCCGTTTCTGCTCTGAATGAAGGATAATCCGTAAATCTCATATTCTTCACTTGAAAAAATTATGTACATGGCTAGACCCACGAAGCTTTAGCACGTCCGCGCTAGTGAAGTTGTAGGAACTTTGAGTTAAATTGTTAACACATAATAATCTCATTTTCCAGCGGCCAGGACTACATCGTTTGCGTGACGGGGAGGTCAGCGAGACCCAAATCTGGCGAGATCATGCTCGAAATCGACAATGCGAATCGTCGATTCATGTCACCCCAATTCTCCTATCAACAGGATCCCGTGGTGAGTTTTGTCTTTCGTGGGTTTTATGGCAATTTTTTACGTATTTTTCTGTGAAATACCTGAAAAATATCAGCGCAATACGTTGTTATATTTGTGTCGGTCTGGACTTCATGAACATCCTACATAGTTGTCTGTGGGCTCACTAAATCCATTTCGTATTATTCACGTTATATCGACCGTGTAACATCAGCCAGTTGGCTACCTGTTTAGTACTCACAAGCCAACGATGTTACCACTGACCTTTTTACACTGGTACATAAAAATGACGAACATTTTTTGCGGCGACTAACAATTTTGATCGCGGTTTGATTACAATATTCATAAGTCCTCCAAACTGTGAAGTTCCCAATATCAATTTCAGATCACGCGTATCAAACCGAAACGGTCCATAGTGAGTGGTGGACTTAAGATCAATGTCACGGGTGAGCGCCTGCACCTGTTGCAACGACCGGCGCTGGTGGTGCACTTTGATCAGAAAATGTTCCGCGGACCTGATTGTCTGGTTAGTTGTGCCGTTTGTGAAACATCAGCTTGAATTTAGCGAACTATTTTCTGAGCGGTATCATGATTGCGGATAGGGTTTAATCGATCGGCGTTGGTCCCATGAATATTGTCGGCTATAGAATCCGTTGGGAATTTTACCCACGACGATAATTTTGACCAGCGTAAATTTACCCTGGTCAAAATTTTATAACGTCGTCCGTATCAGTCAATCTACTTCGTTCAAAAGAGTCATGTGACCAAGGCAGATCATCCGATCTGGTCCAATCCGATCACCAAGACTGAATTAAAATAACTCTAAATAAACTATTTCAACTTTGAATTTATGCATCATTTCCGTTCCCATTTTTTCAGCTAATCGACAACTCCCTGATGCAATGCATCACACCGAATCTGCACATCCCGTCCACTCGCAAGGATCAGCCGTCGATCGACAGCCCGCTGTATCAAGAAGTGTCCTTCGACCTTGACGGTACCTTGACATCGATGACGGACACCGAAATCGAGATCCTGCCCAACCCGCATATCGAGCGGTTCGATAAGGTCAGGTACTATCGCGCCGACGACCATTTGACCATCAACGGAAAGTACATCACCGAAGCGGCCAGCGCACGGGATGTGACAGTGCAGGTTTGTGGACGGGGTGTTTACCCTATCCTATTGTATTTATTTTGATGGTGATATTTATCTAATTTTGCCCGTCCGACTGGTGGATAGGACATTTACGGTGAGGCATGGAGTTCAAACACTGGGCAACTAATAGAGAATACAACTGGATGTACGTACAGTACATGGAAGGTCCACTATAAAGAGGGTTCACTACCGTAGTTGTGGTTGAGCATAGACCCAAGCCGAAGATTCTTCATAAATCATGATAATCATCAGCAAAGTATCCTGAATCAATCAATCAGACGCATTTCTCAGATCGGCACCTCTTGGTGCAACATCACCTCCGTATCCGACACCCTGATCACGTGCAAACCGCCGTCACAAATACCCGGCAAACTGGATTCCACGAGTGAGGAACCAGAAATCATCGTACGAATTGGCACCCATAAACGATACCAGGCCGGATTCTTGAGCTATTCGAGTGATCGACTAGCGGCTGTGCTGTCCACTGAAATCATCATCGCGATTGCGTGCGCGATAGGTTTGTGAATGCAGGGTTTGAACAACTTTTCGTTCTATCACCGCTTTTGGTTGTGTAAGCGTTTGACTTAGACTTTTGTCATAGAAATTTTCTGTATCAAGGGCATTAGCTGTAACATATTCTGACCTTTCAAAATACACGAACACGAAACATGATTTTTCACTCACGTTTCCAGGTGTGTTCCTAATCGCAATCGTAGCATTGGGCGTTGCGCTGATGCGAAAGTCGAAGAAACAAAAACAGAACGAGAAACGTTGGCGGGAACGCATGGATCAGATTGAGATGCGGGTATGTTTTTTAAATTTAATTATTTATATATTTAAACGATGATTTATTGGTCTGTATTTACAAAGTGAAGTTCTATGATTCAATCTCGATTTTTCCTGAAGAAGCTGATGCTTCTAAATTTATTCTAAATTTTCTCAGGTCGCTACCGAATGCAAGGAAGCATTTGCCGAACTTCAAACCAACATGGACTTTCTCATGGTCTCATCTGACATGTCAATGGGCATACCGTACCTGCCATACAGGGACTACGTCGCTCAGGTGGGTTCGACAAACAATAACACTTTGGCACTTTTGTCAAAAAAATGCCAGAAACTGGCGAAAATCTCACTGTAACACGAAAAGGACTTTCAAAATTCAGGTTCTATTCCCGAACTCGAGCCCGGTGAACCATCCTGCACTCAGAGAACTGGAAGTCGACCCTCATCGTGCTGAGTTCATTGAGAAAGGTGGGTTGTTATTGTAGTTTTGAAACATCAGCTAGTCAAGTTTAGTAGTCGGGAAAAGAACAAGGCACTTTAATCGCAGACAAGAGGGAAGTCAGATTTTTGCAATGGTGCGCACATTTTCCGCTCGGCAGTGGGGTGCATGTATAGTCACACAAATGTCATAAAAATAAACATTTTGATAAAATGTGTTGCTTGAATTTTTTTTGACATTTTTCATGTAATGTATTTGGTATCGATATTTCAGGCCTGAACATGTTCAACCATCTGCTGATGAACAAAACATTTGTGCTGCTGTTCATTCGAACAATGGAGTCGAACAAATACTTCCTGTCAAAAGATCGCGTCTACGTCGGGTCATTGCTGATGGTGATTTTGCAGGTGGGTAAATTTGGAATATTAGTGCTGTGCATACAAGCATCCACCTATGTATCCTTCTTTGGTTGGGCTTTTTGCGCTGTTGCTAGCGCAACGTGAGCGCAGAGATTCAACTCAAATGATCTGAGATCCGAATGGTGGACACTTCAATTAGAATGTTAACGGCAGAGCTGGTACCAAAATAATTGTTCAAAAGGTTTCACAAGGTGACGAGGGAACACTGTGTACTTATGCATGTAAACCAAACCCAACCGAAAAAATATACTGTTCCAAAACGTTTCTCCAGGAGAAAATGGAGTACTGCACGGACATTCTGAAAACGCTCATGGCCGAACTTATCGAGCGCACCGTTGACCGACGCTCGCAGCCCAAAATTCTGTTCCGCCGATCGGAAAGTGTTGCTGAAAGGATGCTTGCTGCGTGGTTCACATTCTTGATGCATCGATATTTGACGGTTAGTGACGCACACAAGGCAACGTTTCGTGTTTCATACAACGTTGCGTGTTTACAAATTCAGCATTGTTTATACTAGCATTCTATCGCAAGTTGTACGCAGTATGTAGTCATGCTCCGTGTAGTTCATCTTGAGAGTGCGCATCAGCTTACGATATGATGTTTCACCACACTGCGAAACCTTACATCACTTTCATGCCCGCTGTCCCACAAAACACAAATTAAAAAAATAGGCCGCATAACTTGTGAAAATTTACAAATCAGGTAATTCAATGGTAAATAACGACAGCATTCCATCAAAAACATTGTATTATTATTAAGCGCCCATGGAATCCGTGGCCAGTAATAAGGTAAAAACTACACCGGTGTTTCTTGTAAGACTGTCGTCGCTCCAGTAAGCAAGCCACCCCCAGTTCGTGTAACGCAATCATCAGATATGACTGAGTGTGTGATATTGTTGCGGTTGACATTAACCAAATTTGCCGATGTATTTATTGTCCGGGACGACCTGGAAATACCGTAGTAAAAACGGTATCAGGATGACTATGCATGAACTGATTTGAACCAACTTAAAAAAACAGCCCCATGAGCAAGAAACTATTTGTGCCGGTCGAAATTTGTGGGACCCGGCTAAATAATTGTCACCACATTTGACACCGGCTAGCACGTTAAACAAAAAAACTGGTACTGGATTATCTCGCGCCGGGCGGCTGCTAAGATTGGGGTTAGTCCTTGGCTTAGGCCTACACTAGACCGGGCTTCGGCCTAGGCTTACATTCAGGCATAGTCTTAGGCCCACGCCTGCACTTGGGGCAACCATATAGGCCTAAACCAAGCCACACCTAAACTATCACCTTAGAAAACCTGAAAAATAAAGACATTTGTCAAAATAACGAAACACTACTAACCCATTCAAATGCGATTGTCTCATGTGACAAAGACACAACTGATCAGGCGAACAGTGATGCAAATGCTGTTGGTCGCTCTCTGAGTCACGCAGGCTGAGCACCTGATCATGAATACAGAATGCTCGTTTCGTAGTGACCTTCGTACATACATTACATCCACAATTGGTTGTGAGAACACCATCTGACGAGCGTTATTTACACACTGACGACCCCTGGTTCACCATGCCTGTCTGTCCGTGAAAAATATAGAATACAAAACTGTCAATCAAAAAATAAAGTCTTATCATATGTGTTGCGGCAAGATTCGCGGATCGGCGACTGCAGTATTTACCTAAAACGGGAACTTACGTTAAGCAAAGCATATCGTAACGACCAACCCTGCGCGCACAATTCCTGAAGTCAGAGAAGCGCCAGAAATAGATGAAAAAGTTGACGGATGCATTAATGGTAATGCCTAAAGCGACCACTTGTGCTCCATGACGTCTGGGAGTGACGGCCAACACAAGCCAGGGCACACCTGTAAGCAATAAAACATAGCCGCCCCTCATTGGACTGATATAATCGGGATGTTCTATATATTTTCGGTCATTATGAAGAGGTAGAAGCAACGAAACACACTGTAAATTAAGCCCGTCGGCCACTTAGCGGACTTCACTACTATTCACACGGAAAGGTGAATACGTAAGATGTGATTGTGGATGCAATCTCTGCTGAATCACAGGAACCATACCGTCTCTAACCGTGTAAAATCACGCCGATCGCCATTGTGATCAAGACAAGTTTATTCAGCTCCTGCATTCGATGCTTGGTTGAGTCCTGCGAATGATTGATATCGCATAGCCAACAGAAGCTATTTTTAAGTGAACGGTCGCCGAAATATTATAACAAAGTTGACACACGCTCTAGCCGTACCCGTAGGACGATGTAACGTCGGCCATTTGTACCGCCTGACAGATGTTTCATTGTTGGGGATGTCAGGTAAAAAAAGGTTGCAGTTTGGGCATTCAGTGCATTGTGACATGATACCGACACACCATAGCCGCCACTGGACATAATGAATCTGTTTTAACGTTTGCCGACCGTGTGCGCAAACCAAAGGGTCAGACGGCGGGGGCCGAAACCGACCAGTGATCAACGCGTTATGCGCGCCACAGGCACCACGACGTTTGAATAGGCAACGAAGTCCAGTAGGACAGAGTACAGACTGTTCTTGGTCTGTCCCAGGCACATTGGGGTAAAGGGTTACTATTATGACTCTTACCCGTATCTGGCGGTCATTCGACCTGATCGTATGCCGAGTAACACGCAACAGCGCCACATAGACAGCGAGCTTAACGAAAATCGTCAGCCACGTCACCGCGCCGACTGCGACCAGCATCCAATCTTGGAACAAACCCGTACACCCCGGTTCTGTCGGTCGTTGAAGCTGTGCGTAGTTGGCGGCGATTTCCAGCAACCCGCCAGTCAGCAGTGCGGCAGCGACCGCCAGCGCCCTCCGTCTGTGACGCAGTCCGATGAAATAAACCGGCCATTTAACGGCGATAAGACGATCGACGGCCACATAGACCAGCAGTCGATGACCGAGTCTCGTGGCGCACACGGCGGGCATCAGGACCGACAGGCACTCGCATCGGCTCAATGCGATCCGACCGGACGTGTGCAAATAGATGGTGGACTTCACGACCAGCACCCAGACGGATCGTAGCAGGTCCGCGCACGCAAGCAGCCACAGGGCGCTCAATTCGCCCCTCGCTCGCAATATATCAAAACGAGCGAATAGGTAGAGAATGCTGGTGTTGGCGATGCAACCGATGCAGGCCACGGTGACCACCAGCGATTGAACGGTGATGTTTAGCACGAGGTCGAATGGCATGAGGACTGCTGCCCCGTTGCTGCTCAGGTTCATATTGACTGGTTGGGTTGATTCGACTGAAAGTGCTATTCATTGGTTATTGCACGGTATTTGTATGCCTGCCTGTTCGAGGACTGTAAAGCGGTACTCCCCCAACTGGTACACAGCATTAGAGACCTTCGGGGCCTCCAGAGCTCAGGCTTATGTTTAGGCCGAGTCTGAGGCCCAAACCTAAACCACTGCTGGACATGGATCCACTTACCAGCGGAGGAGTATCAATTAACGTATTGTTCGTAACGCGGGAAACACAGCTCTCATATAGGTACATCGCGGACAGTTCATAACAAGTACACTTCCTGCAAGTACAGTTGTTATCCTTGACCGCTTCAGTCCCTTGCGACATCGCTAACACGATCTGGCATGATCAAGTTGCTGGCGCTGTGTTATATTGGCTGATATTAAACTCGTCAACTCAAATCGCCAACCAAACTCGTCAACTCACGTCGACTGTCATAATTTATTTCTCGAGATCACTGCCTTGAGTTGACGGCTTTAGTTGACACAATCTGAGTTGACTACACTGTCAATAATTAACCGGAGTTCTCCGAGTGTTAAATTGCATATTAGCTGTATACCAAACAGGTGCTTTTGCTGACTAACACTTCAGTACATTTTTACGAGCTGCGCACGGCATAAAGTGATAGTAGCGAGTTCTGCTGGGGTAGCTTTGTGCGACTGATGGACAACGTTGCGGGAAAAACGTTTTTTGTTTGAAAACATCGTGTCCATATGAAGTTCAATTTCCCAAGTTTGTTCGCTGAAGTAGTGTAGGGCTTAAGTAGCGTAAGTCATCAGTTAAAAACAGATTCATGAAGAGCTTCGTTCAAGAACAGCAGCCGATGGGCAATTCAAACGTTCGATACGCGGAACGATACGACAACAATATTATGGTGTAATCAACACCTAATTTTTGACTGTATCCTAGGCGTCGATTTTTGCGTCGTCAACATTGGAATTAGCAGAAGAATGAGGGGGTTCCCGTGTCTTCGATTGAAAACTGCATGAAATATGCACATGCACTAATGAGCGCTATGAGAACTGAGAAGAGTGTGTGACTAAGACGTTACAAAAAAGTCACACGACCCCAGGCACACGCACATACTTAACGTAACCCGGTATATGTACAGTTCCGGGTGCAATTCTAGGCTGAAAGTTGAAGTCGGGTGCTCGCGGCTTCCTTGTATTAAAACATACATAGGCAGCGCACGCGCAAAACTTCGCTTGCCTTCGACTTCGACTTTCGACTTACTTCGACTTTTGCCTTTTGCACGCGCGTGCACGCGACTTCAACTTTCAGCCTAGAATTGCACCCGGTACTGTACATACTGTACGTACTTAATATGTACTACTTATCGCAGCTGTCCTCTTAAACAATGCACATAACAAGCGGTCGTTAAACATGGGCACTGAGAATCATAACCGTCCGGGCACCTAATGGTAATGTCCGTAGGTCAAAATATACGGTAGCACTCAGTATCTTTTCATACCTTGACCGATATCACAGCAGTAATAATGCTTACCACATGAAGTGCGAAGGCGTGAAAACCAAGGCCGAAGCCGTGCAACGAGTGCATTCATGCAAGGAATTTAGGAGACTGAAATGGATTATCAAAACGAACGAATGGATTTAACAAAATTCTGACCAACAATGATTGTTTCGTCTTGCAGGAGTGTGCCGGTCGTCCATTATTCATGCTGTATTGGGCGCTGAAACAAGAGGTCGAGAAGGGGCCACACGATGCCGTTACGCACGAGGCACGATACTCGCTGTCGGAGGAGAAGCTACTCAGGTATCACGAGGGGCATAAATAAGCCTCGAAAAGCGGTCGCTGAATGCGACTGAGGCCCGGGGCTTGAAGCCAGAGCTAATTATATAGTCCGTACAATGCGTTCATGTGCCCTTATTGAATAATACGCAGACGGGAGGGTGTGCGCACATTCAAACGGCCTTCTCCGCACCGCGACACGCTCACTATGCGCAAACGTACCGAACTTGTTATTTCTCTTTATTATTGTCTTGGAGCCTGATTGAGTTTTCTGATCACGGTCCAAGAATAAAACTTGTGCCCCGGCCTGCTTCAATCCAAATATAATTTGATCCCATGCGAAACATGAGCCCGTCTTATGCTGTTGCAGAGCGCAAGTCGACTATCACGAGATGACGCTGTTTGTCACTGCTGACCCGTCGCAGTCCGTGGAAATCCCGGCGCGTGTGCTTGACTGTGATACTATTACTCAGGTTATATGCTTACCGTATAGTTTTCAACATAGAGCCCCCTAATAAAAAGACCCGGGGGTTTTATTCGGAAACGCTTCAGAATAGAACTCTCGGGCGTTCTATTTGGGGTAAAACGTTCTTCAAAAATTGATCCTGTGATTATTGATTTTTACCCACAAAAGTGGGTTCAAATTGGTCTTTTTCGAAGTATCTCCTCAAAACTGTTCAAATGCTTGATGAAAACGTGCTTTGGAATGCATATATAAAGCGCTTGGGATAACATTAGGCGATGTTGGCAATTAGTTAAAAACGTAGTTTCAAAACCTGGAGGGCTCTATTCGGGTTCCAAGTTTTTAAAACAGGCCGATTTTCCACCTTTTCCGAGTAGAGCCCTCGAGGCTCTATATGGAAAGCTGCGGTAAATCAGACTATTTTTTAATTGTGTTAAAAAATAGTTGCCGAACATTATCTTAATTCAGGTGAAAGAAAAGTGCCTGGACGCGCTCTACCGCACCACTCCCTTCTCACAACGGCCGTCCGCCAACGACCTGGATCTGGAATGGCGCACTGGGGGTGTGGGTGGAAAACGCAATGTGCTGCAGGTATAATGCACATTATATGTACTTTATGCGAAAATATTTCAATATTTGTTTGTTTCCCCCGTTTGATTTGTGATGTCATAGCTCGGTGCCAATGTTGATGCAAGCATGTGACAGAAGGTGACTTGGTCATGGGATTTTTTGAATGGATTTGCTGATCGCACTAACCACTTTGTTGACAAGCCTCGCGGGTTTAACTTTCTGTGCCTGCATATAGACGGAAGTCATAAATATTTAAGACTTTCTTATATTTGCTAAAGAACCGCTTATCCAAGAAGCGGGCCTGGTGATAATCAATCTTTAGGTCAAAATATATCCTATGAGATAACCAAGTGCTGTTAGGTGCGTCAATGCGTAGGCACCCCTCCAGGATTACGCGCGCATTGAAACCATCGTGTGGCGCCAAGATACTGAAACAATTTCACAAACTTCTCCCCTTGCCAGGACTACGACAACAGCACCCCAACGGAGCCGGGCGGGTGGAAGAAACTCAACACGCTCGCACACTACAAAGTGCCGAGCAACAGTTCGGTGGCCCTGGTGCCCCGTCAAGCGTCAATGTACAATCTGTCATTGCGAAGCGAGATTTCGGAGAAAAGCTCGACGTTTTCGCTCAAAAACAGTCCGACGCTGACGCGGGCGTTCGCGAGACATTCTGATCACAAGGATCCCGAAACTGGCGGTGGGTTACGGTAGATATATCTGGTCACTAAATCTGTAGATACATACCTGCATACGCATTGATGTGGTGAATTAACCCAACGTGGTCACAATTGCAATGCTTCTTTCGTTGCTTGCCCGTCTCAACCTGTTTTCACAGATTAGTTGTGCACGAGCTCATCGTCAAGGCCTTATGCGAGCGTGAAAACAACACCATGGGATACGTACTGTAGCTTGTGCAAACGCACCCTCCCTCATACGGTCGGTTGTCGATTAACTCGGTCACAACCCTGATCATCGCCTTTCCCAATCAGGCTGCAAAACGTACCACCTTGCCAAAACCACCGAGCCGATGAATGGTCCAGGCGGACATCACGGTCACAACGGTGATCCGAATCCGTTGAACAAACAGCCCAGGGAAATATATCTGACGCGATTGGCTACAGTCAAAGGTTCGTTATATGTATGTATTTAGCGGGATATTGATGCCGTGCGTAAAAGCAGACCTCTAGCAAGCACGGAACATGTGTTCGACCGATATCGAGCTTGGTGATCGAATATCGGATCGGACCTGCGTTGGTCACGCGTCACTTTTCGGGCTTGGGATTTCGGCGATTTATTGGTGACAATTTTCTATTGGCCTAAACGTTGTTCACCAGCTGTCCGGCAACACCGCTTTTACCCTGGCCGGAATTTGTGGAATCAGTGGCACTCAATCACTCATTGCCTTTCTCCTTGCTGAAAGTAGTCGCGTGACCAAGTTTGATACATAAGGATCAGTTTGAATTTGCCGTGGTAAAAACCGCAGACGGTTTAAAACGACGACAACATTGTAATATTTCAGGCACAGTGAAAAATTTCATCGAGGATCTATTCGAGGCGATCTTCGCCACAGCGCATAGAGGCTCGACGCTGCCGTTGGCTGTCAAGTACATGTTCGACTTTATGGACGATCAGGCGCACTTGCATGGGTACGTGTGAAATTTTGAAGCCGCAATTTTCGACCAGCGTAAAAATCGTTGTCAAGGTCGTTTACAGCTAAAAACTTTTACGCTGATCTTTATTATTGGCATATGTACCTATATGTTTTGAAATATCCTTCATGCAACAAGCAGTGCGGGTAAGAAGGCAAGACCGGACGACCGATCAGGTCCTGTCGTTCCACCAGATGTTTCACATCCCAAATGTGTAGCACCAATGTTGTCGTTGTTGTTGTGCAGGTACACCGACCCCGAGGTTGTGCACACGTGGAAATCGAACGCGCTGCCATTGCGTTTCTGGGTGAACCTCATCAAAAATCCACAATTTGTGTTCGACATTCCGCGCGCCGACAAAATCGAGGGATCATTATCGGTGGTCGCTCAGGTGCGTTGCGTTGTGTGTTCATGCACAGTCCTGGCTCTTTATGGTGACATCACCAGGGTCATTGAATTTTGGTGACGGAACGATATTAATCACTGGATCAGCAGGTTTGAGTAGATGGAACAAAAACTGTCTGGAGCCCTTGACAGAGTTTTTTCACTACTATAAACGAGGAAGACTCGATTCTTATCACGCTGCGGTTGATTGCCTGCCTCGTTCATTTTTGATTGACGGGGGTGTGCGGTGCATCAGGTCATCGTCAGTGCGAATGCACCCACGCGCGTCACCGTAAAACGCGTGTTGAGTCTCAGAAAGCACAATGCTGCATGATATTTCACTCACCCTATATAACAAGATGTTTCAGGCGCTCATGGACGCATGTTCGACGCAACAACATCAGTTCAACAAGGCTGCACCGAGCAGCAAACTGCTGTTTGCGAAGGACATGGACAGATACAGAGACTGGGTGCACAGGTATGGTGGTTTTGAATGGTCGTAATTCTGATCTCAAACTCCCGTCCGACCGGTATGGGCCTGCGCTATACATCAGTAGACGCCCATACAAATATGCAGCGATGTTTACATTGCAACCATTTGTTGCTGAAATGTAGGTAGATCGTTCAATAATTTTCGCCACAGGGTTTCACAATACAGAGACGCACTATTAAGTGGCTGTACTGTACCTACAGGTACATACCATACATTTTTCAGGTACTACCACGACATCTCAGCGATCGCACCCATCTCCGACCAAGACATGAACGCATTTCTGGCCGAAGAGTCGCGAAATCACACGCAGCAATTCTTCGTCTATTCAGCGCTCAACGAACTGTTCAAGTACTTGCAGCAGTATAAGGTGCGTGAAACATTGTATCTAATACATACTACTTATGGTGGAGCATCGAACTGAGTAGAGGCAAAATGAAAGTCAAAAGTATACGAAAAAACTCTACTTCTTTTGTCCGAAAGCTCAGGTAAAGTTCATTTTTATGTGTCATTGACGGGCAAAAGTTTTAGGCTCAGTTTTAAAGTGTTCCTTGTCTTGCCTCAGCCGCAGGGTTCTGCTCTTTTCTCGTAGTTTTGCTCGGAAAGTGTATACCTCCCCAGTGCGGTGCCAAGAAACTCCGAAAACTGACACATCACAGAAAGTCTCCTTTCTATTTCAGGATCAAGTCGCAATCGCCCTAGACGAAGACGAGTTCGCGCAACGCGCGCGTTTACCTCGAAAGTTCGCTGAAATGGTTGCAGTGATGGACGGAGACATGTATGGGGGCAGATAGCGGATGAATCTTATATCATTGTTAGCCCGTGTCAGTATTATTGAGCTTCGAAATCGTCTACCTACCGTATCTGCCTGCCTGTTGCAACATTGTACTTTCGTGAAACAACATCTGTGTGCGAAGAAGTGGATGCTGAATCTGAAAGAAATCTGAATGAAGTGGATTTACTACATTTGATTGTAACAATATAAAACCTTGCGAAGTGGGCGCATAGGAGTGAAACATCAGCCAGCCTAAATTCAACGCACTGGTTCTTTGTAATGCAGCATAGCCAGCTGAATGATGTTTCCCAGTGTCAAGGTGACAAATTGCCATGTTGTTGAGTTTCATAAGGACTCGACAATGCTGGCTAAACATTTCTGGTCTTGCCTCTCATCTCGAACTATCTTTTTTGGCAAGTTTTGGACAGTTTATGATGATGTTTCACATAGTTTTACTGATAAAGTACACGCGAACACTTTGCCACAATCTTGTACCAACTTTCATCTGCAATGAAACTTTGCTATAGTGTTAGTTGTTTCTGTATAACGCTTCAAAGCACTAAAAACTTATTATCCATTTGATTTCCTTGTGTTATGAAAGTAAGGCAAGGCACACTGCAACATTGTATTATCCATAATTTTCTTTGAAAACTTCTTGTCAATGCGGGTATTACACATGAAATTTTAATGCGTCTTTTTTGTTTTCAATTTTTCTGCTATTTTGGATTGCTGAAGCTCAGTTTGTTTTGTATTTGTTTGTTATTATCGCACTTCAGCGTGTGGTGCTTCGTGTTTTTTCGCGCGCTTGAAAATGCAAACAAAGGTTGTACCCTTAAAATACAGTTGTCCTGCCCCGAAAATCTGTAATCTTGTGCTATTATCTTTTCTCTGCGCTCTCAGTTACCTAATTTTTCCTGTGTATGCCATTTTTGTTCTGTTCATATCAACGAGAGAATCTGACGCTGTAAAAATTTCTCAAGAATTTGCGACTTTTTGCTGAGAATGGTACCAATGTTTCATAGCAATTGTATTTTTTTGCTGATTTGATCTGTTTCGTATTTTCCTGTATGTCTTTTTCGTTCGGCAACTTTGACGATTCAATATTTTCGCTTTCCCGTTTTAGTTCTTTTTTCTTGCGTTGTTGTGATGTGATACACTTTGGGACCGTTTGAGCGAGAGAAGACAGTGTTATTATTGTTCGAAAATGTACTGGAAAATTTAGAAAATAGAAAATAAAATAAACGTTATAAAAAAGGACGGGCCTGTACTATGTATGTATTTTGCTATAAGATGAATAAAGCGCAAAATGTCCTCACGGTAACGCAACGTCACTGCCCTTCATTTTCCTGCTTTACGATTCAGGAAAAAATTTGACCAATTCTTATAAAGTCATTGTGCGACCAATACCGACATAAAGTAGGGGCAATCTGTCTTCAACAAATACCGGCCAAAAAGTTCAGCGAGTTTCCTGAAAGACCTTAGTAACCTCATCACGCAGGGATATTTACTTGTACAGTACTAGGTATTGAATGCGTTTTTCTTGGTCTGTACATTGATGTTGATCCATTGTCGTGTGTCGCCCGCCGCTGTGCCCTAACATGATGTTTCCATGATGTGTCTGTTCTCTGATTCAGTGATCGTCGTGTTTTGTGTGGTAGGACAGATAGAAGTTTCTGGAACGTTTCCGTGCGGCGAGCATGATCACAAGCAGTGTGAAAACCAAACGTTCTATAAACACGTATAGAAAGAAGAGATCCGCCAGCGCAGGGGATACTATTTTCGTGGAGAACAACGCTATTCTTGGTATCCGGTTCATATTACAGTGGTCAACTCAAGTGGTCAAACCACTTCGTCACCTCATTTCGTAGAGTCGTCAGCTCACTCCGATAGCCAATGCATTATTATTCTCGCGCTCATCTGCAGCTGCTGTAAAGTCGACGAAGTGATTTGACCACTGTAATATTAGCACTTTTGAACAATGGCTGAATGATCTGGTGAAGTCCGGCGATCAGTGCTACATATCTCTTTGTTTCAAACGACAAAACAGACGGGATATTCAGGCTGCAAGATGTTCTTGGTTATGCATCATTCTGACCGAAAATAACAAGTTCCAACCAGAGATGCCAATCGGGCCGGGCCGGGCTGAGGTTTACCATCGTCGGGCTGGCCGGGCAGATCTTCCCGGCCCGACATTGCTCGAATTTTGATAAAGGTATAAACGTGCATTTTTGGTAAAAAACACGATGTTTTGCGGACTTGGCTTTCGTTCAAATTTATTCGAATTTGCAAATTTTCAGTTTCGAGCTCTCAAGTTAATTTTCTGTCAAAACCGTGCTTGTCAAAAACACCTTTAAAAGGCATCAGAAATAGCCAACCCAAAAAAATCGGGCTTCCCGGGGTGTCGGGCCGGGGCGGGGGGGGGGACCAAACTCGATTGACTCCTCCCCGGTGCCGGCACCAGGTCCAAGCGCCAAAGGGTTCGTGATCGGAATTCCCCTGTGTCTGTTGAAACAAGAAGTTGTGTTCATTCTCAACAAGCACTTTTGGCCAGATTGACATCACTCGGATTGAAGCTGGCCGGCAGCAGCCATCTGATGTTGTCAACACCCACGGCACCGTTTTGTCGGCCCGAATTTGTGGCCAGGAAGAGAATCTGTGAGCAAATTATCGGGCTAAATTTGTATACGCAAACGCTGGCCGAACTTGCTTCTGATCCGCGGATTGCGAGCGAAATTTAGGACAAACACTTTCGATCCGATCTCGATTCGGATCGAAAATCGAATGATCGAGTCTAACTTCGGCATTTTGATCCGAATCGGACATCGAAAACAAGTCTGGCAATTTTGTAGTTAGCTGGTGCATGGTCGCGCACACCGACGATGGCCTGGTGCACCATCAAACGTCGTCTGTGAAAACGGGTCGGGAAACGGGCAGCCAAAACAGGCGCAAAAGAAGATGATTATCTGCCAATACTGACGAACCCTCTGCGTGCCGCGCGGCACAAAAACGCGCTTCGAATGCCAAACGAGATCGAGCTCATTTGCACCGATCGGTGAGCTGAATGGACATCGATTCTGTCGGACGTCATCGAAACAGATCTGACATGTGTGTAACGGTGTATGGGGGAATTTAGAATATTAGTACCGTGTGTACACAAAGAAGGTCAACGTCCTTCGCATATGCGTGCTTTCAATCAAAGATTTGCACTTGTTCCAGATCAAAAGTCACTGACCAGCCCCATATACATATAACCTGCAATTGTATATCCTTTGTCGCCTCGTAATAGTCGAACTCAATAATTCTGGGCGCATCGACATTGACGATGCCTGAATCAAGGCCGGCCGACTCTTGAGGCGCAAGAAACACGCCGTAGTACTGGTCGCGACGACCTTTCTCTGACAGAAAGAATAGATTTCAATATTGCTTGTGCCTGATACTGCTGCGAAACATTAATATATTGAGGTCTGAGCAGATGACGCTAGTTATTGCGTCCAAACATTCTGGCTCGTCTGTCTTACTCGAAGAACGAGTGTTTATGCGCCTTAGAATAAATGCAACTTATGTAATTTAACTGTTTTCTGTGTAACTACAGTACATTTTGAAATGACCACAAACCAACAAACGTATGAAACAAACTCACTTCCGCTTCTTATTCCGGTGATCGGGTTCTGAAAGCAGCGACGTCATTATTTGGTGCATGAAATAATCAAAACGGACAGTGGAGTCAATCTCAAATCCGTTCAGGCAGATTATGACTATGGAGTGACAAGAAAAGATGAGGAACCATAACATAAAAATAAACCCAGGGATTTTTTTATCAACAAAACTCACATTTAAATTGCCAGACATGGGCGTAAAGCTGGTCGTGGTCAGCTGGTTGAGCGGACTGAGAAACGAGAATCGACCATCTTGCCATCGGCAAGGCGCGTCTGCGATGAATAAAGTTAATTCTTTTCGCAAAATTTTGGTAAAATTTGGGTCAAAGCCGGGAAAAATTCACGGAAATGATGATCCCATTCTCCTATTCAGAGAAGTTCAACAGGACAGTGAGGAAAGCGGCCATGTATTCTACGCTCTGAACTTGGGTGCGTCGGACCAGAATCACGATCAAACTTGAAGCTCAGCGACCACACAACAGCTGGTGTGTTTTGATATCGAGCACGTGGCCATATCGAGGTGACTATATATGTACAGTAGGTATATAGTACAGTACACTTGGTGTTCTCTGCCCATCTGTTGAAAACAGATAGAAACGACAGCCGAAAACACATTTACGGTTGCAGCTACATATGTACATATACCAAAACGTTTTATGAATTTGACACAATAGGTTCCATATACATACCGAAACACTGAATTTGTGCGCATAAGGCATCCGGCAACGTTTGTCCAGGTCGTGTGTCGGGCGGGGTGACTGGGTCACGAGGTCTGGACGTCGATTGAAATCTGTCGGCGTCGTCGCCCTGCGATGTTTAAAGGGTGTGTAGAACGTCACCTAAACATTCCGTCGAAAATAATGGGTATAACGCGAGATGATGTATTCCACACACCCTTTAATAGTTGGAATTTGGAGAAAAAAGTTTTTGGTCGAACTGTATATCAAATGCTGCAGACTGCTGGGCTTATTTTTCCGCGATACAGTGTCGGGGGACAAAGCAACTCGGCCCCACTCCAAGTTCAAACCGACCAAATTGACTTTCACATGTACGGTATTTCACTTCATATGGTCACGCACATCATCAACGCTGTGGTCGTCAGCGGCGCAACCTAATGCCGTTCTCGTCCCCATTTATATGTGGGACTATACCATGGTCTGGCTGCGTTAACGAGCACGTTGATGAATTGTGTTGATGACTGAACAATTAGCCCAGAAGCTGGGTTCCGCGCGAACAACTTATGGATAATATGTTGGCATGATGGGGTTAACGGTATACATGTGCTCAGTCATCCAGTCTCGAACTCATAGAAATCACTCCAAGTGTTGCAAACTTACATTGTCAATGACAATTATATCCTTAGTCGTTTCCGGTGGTTCAAGCTCACCAGCAAAGACCAACGTGTCGTCGATTTCGCCGTGTTTGAAGCACGCAAGCACAACTGGAATTCCAGAAAAAAATAAAATTATCATTTTTTGCAGACACGGTACATGAAAGGTCTCCAAGATGAGATATAATTCTGAACCATACTGGCATTTATTTATTTTAACCGAATATAAAACCAGACTCACCGTTTAAGTGTAGTGAATTAACGACGAAGAATATAAATGATTTTTCGACGTGCATCTTGTGTTTTGTACTTTCTAAATTTGTGACCGAAACTACAAATCGAAACAAGTGGTAATGTATGTACTTCTCGGTGATAAATGCTGTGTGTTTTGGCAGGAGAAGAATCTACAGCTGATTATAATAAAGTTTGGCATTTATATAAACAGTCACTTTTGTGTTTTTGGTGCGCAAACATGTTCTGCGCGTAATATTGGCAAGGCAGAATATTAGTGTTCCTAATATACATACTGTATGTACGGTAAATAACAACACCCCGCCTTCTATTACTATAACAGGTGCTTTCCGCAGTTGCAGAGCACGTGCCATCACCTGACACATTATATTATATAGCCTGACGCTTAGCTTTAGAAACTACTTTAAAGAAGATAGACTATCCTTACAAACACAGCACAAATATTCTGAATTTGTTTTTTATGACCGCTACGTTGTACTTCAGCACAACATGTGGTTGAATTAAATTTGAACACAGGTTAGCGCAGGAAGTTTATTATTTTCTTTGTAGCTTTTGGTGTTGTGTTAAGAGAGAAAGCTAGTAGTTGAGAAATGTGGGGTAACTCTTCGCTAACATGACATGAAATTTAGATCGACGCCGTGTATTGTCTTTGATGGCAAGCGCAAGAAAAGATTGCTGGTGTAGTGTAGGTATTATGCACGCACATGCAGTTCATGGTTTTCAGTTTGAATTATGACAACTGTAGGTACTAATTTTATCCTATGAGTGCTTTCCACATCCCAGTTTGTTACGTAATACGCTAAACATATCAACAGCACTCTTAGGCCCAAATGCTCGAAAGCGCCACCGCCGGTGTCAAAGGGAATTTAGGCACCGAGGGGAAGAGCGTACGCTGTCCAAAACATTTGTGCGTTGAACCAAGACTGCTGTTCACGTATACACACACAATTGAGGTCAGCCAGCTGGAAGTTGTCATCATCGTTTCTGGTGGCGCAGTCGCCCTCGGTGGCGCTTTCGAGAATTTGGACCTTCTTTGTTACATATATCGGCCCATATTCACAAAACTCCCAATTATAGACTGTCATCACCCTTCTTGCATCTTGGAAGCATCAACGATGCAATTATGTACTGTATATGTCACCTCTTGATGTACATTTTTTCGCAATATTGATCTTGTTTTGTGAATTTGGCTTCGGCTGACGAATCACCAGATATACTAAAGTCTCAATCACACATTACCACACCTCAAAATGGGCAATTGAGCTATTGAGTGAATCACAGATTTGATCGCTAGCTTGGCGGCTGGTTGATGTTTCACAAACAGATCCACACAAGCTGATGCTTTGCTGGGATCAGTGACACGATGGCAGTATGTGGATGCACGCGCAAGGGTGTTGGGCTGCAATAAGGGTATACGATAACTGATGGATTACTAACTGGCTGATGTTCCACATTGCCGATGCATGATGCTCGGTAATCGGATAAGGACAGATCACGTCTAACGTCCCATTTTTTGAATTTATGATATTGAAGAAATTTACTGGGGCCAGTAAGTTTAACCAGCATAAGAGCGGTGTAAAACCAGCTCGTGTGCGCATTTTGGCGGTCACGTGGCCATCTGGTGTATCAGCACTGACGATGACCTGGTGCACCGCCTGTCTGTGGGAGAAACGGGCAACCAGAACACGCTGCAATTCGCATTTATGTGCAAAAGGAGGGTTTATGAGATGTTTTCGTGGAAAACCCCAAACCCGGCGACCATGTTATCCTCCAACTGTCGAAGCGCGATGCACCCTGGTGACAGAGCAGTGCGTTCCACGCGGGTGGCGTTGGTGCAGACGGGCTGTTGTAGAACATCGATTTATGGTGATTGTAGATTTGACTTTAAAAAACGCGCATTCCGTGGAACTAAATCTCCACGGGGGCCTACATTTAGACACCAACAACCCGATTACCGGTGACTTAATTGTGTATGTGGGCCAAACACTGCTTAGCCTGCCAGATTGGACGGGGTGACACACTAATTTTGGGTAAAAAAACTGTGAAACATCAACCAACATCGCACGCATGGTCGAGCATGTCAACTATGAAGCCGATGATATCGTCCATCAAGCCGTCGATTGAGTTGTTGCACTGAAATTCATGTTTTTTTAATGTTTTTCACATTTTCGATATTTTTGCAGCATTAATTAACCGTTTAAAATAATGTTGGTGCCTCACCACAAAGAGATATTGGTCGCACAATGACCATATAAGAATTCATCAAAATCAATCCTGATTTTCACGTTCAGTCACTCTTAACTACTACTGTGCTATTTGTGATTCTCACAAAACATTTTCAGCTGAAAATAATCTAGCAAATCAACCACGATGCCGCAGGTCTGAAACATTCTCTTTACTACCTGTTTTGTGTGCGATCACGCAATGCAACGTCATTGCCCCATCACTAGCCTGCTTTGCGATTCAGGAAAAAAATTTGACCAATTCTTATAAAGTCATTGTGCGACCTATCAGCGAATTACATATATGTCGCATCGAAACAAATAGAGCAAAACCAATCACAAGCTTGGTGGCCGGATCTGACCGCGACCGAGTCGGATCCGCCTTGGTCATGTGACTATGTTGTGGATATTTCGAGATTTACTGCTGGCATTAAGTTCCCTAGACATTAAACAAAAAAACGGCAATAATAAGTTATTCAAACATTATTGGCGTATGGTTGCGGCAGCTTGGCGCACGCCTGCTTCAGCAGCTGCTCGAGATCGCCCTTCGCAAATGGCGATTTCAGGAAGTCGTCAATGAATTTCACACCATCGTGGCATGCGTCACATTCAATGGTGTTCTTCACGGATTTCACTGGTGTGCAACTGAGAAAGTTCACATTTTTGGCTACAAATGTCAATGTTCAGCTAGGAAATGTTATGATTTCGCATTGTGTTTGGAACTGTCGTCACACACGTCCACCACCATATTTGTGATTGGGATGTGCGGCCTGTTACTTTTTAATCCGTTCAAAGAATTATTCACATCATTGTGATAACTTGAAGGGTAACAGCAGATTGAAACCAAAAAGGGGCTCAATACGTTCAACATGAGAGGAAAAACGCATAAAATTTCGCACAGCTACATAGTAATGTGATGCCTCCAGTTATGCACCGCTGTTCTTACACACGCACTGCGAGCAAGTTTCAATTTTCCAATTTCATTCCAGAAACGAGAGAAATAGCAGAATAAAGACAAACGAGCTTAACGCTTGGCCCTATTATATATGATTCCGAAATTTTGCAGTGTCCAAATTTACCCAAACGCCTGGCCAATTCGCGCGAGTGCGCCAGTGATCATTTTGGTGGCCAGATCTTTGTGATTGGCGAAAAAGTCGGTGCACTTTTTGGCAGCGTCCGGATCCGAAATTCGATCGCAAACTTTCGAGAATTTGTTGACCGTTTGCGGCTGAAAAATATTTAACGAAGATAATATTTATATTGAATTTGGACGAAGTTTTTGGTCGATGCTAATGCCTTTGTTTGTCTCACTCACGTATACAATGTTATTCACAGGGTCAAGTGACAAAGTTCAAGCAGTGTAGCGCGGGCATGATGAGTTCTGCCCCTGGTTTCGGCGTTTGTATTTTACGCCCTGCACCGAGGTGCGTAAAGTGCAGCGCACTGGTATACCCTGCAAGCTTTGTTTTGTGCGAAAAACTAAACCCTGCCATAATAATCATGGATTTGGCGGTGCACCCGGACATCATCAGTGTGCGAACATCACTTCAACACGACTAACCAGATTGTCCTCCAACTGTTTCAAATAGTCGCACAATGAGAACCGAGCGTTGGGGTTGGTCTTGCCCGAACAAACAGGCTGCAAACAGGGATTGAAGCGACAAATTGAAATCCAGAAGATTTGAAAATAAGAAAAGAACAAAACTTGGACTCACAGTGCAAATATGATTGCTCATGTCAACAATGAACTTCATTATGTCGTCCATGATGATGTCGATTGTGTTTTCGCACTGAAACGCAATCGGGATTTTCGAAACAGTCGTCCAATTTGTGTTATGGCGGTATTCTTTTTGAACAGGTCTTATAGCTTGATTATGGAATTGGTTTGTCTTGGTTTCTTGGTCGCTGGACTCTGTTAAGTTCCGGATGCTTTGACATTACCGATCACACTCGGCAACGAGGAATAAAACAAAGACCGAAGATGTCATCGCAAAAGCCTCGATCCCTATCCTAAAGTGGATACTGCCTCGTATAGTGGTCGAATAATTTACTACCGACAGGACCACCGTAGTCTTCCAAAGCTTCGGGCTCCATTCGGAAAATCGTGGAAAAACCGCTTATTCTTGTTTTCATAAGCATTTTGCCCCAATAGAGAGTCCGGGAACTCTACAATAAAACCCCGGTACCTATAGCAAAGGCAAACTACGCCTATCCGGTCATGTGGGCCGGCCTCGCAACAAAACATCATAAATAATCGTACATTTTTGTCATACGGCGCCGGCAGTGTGGCGCACTGTTCCTTCAACAGCTCTTCCAGACTGCCTTCCGCCAACGGCGAACCCAGAAAATCATCCAAAAGTTTGACCGCATCTTTGCACGCCTCACATTCGATTGAGTCACCAGCAGACACTGGAAATGGTTCCACTTTGTATTTCAAAACAAGGCACAACACAAAGGACAAGCGTATAGTAACGCTGGGCCAACACGAGCCCGAGTTCGGAGGTGGCAGGTAGTGAAACATTCACACGTAGCTGCTGATTCGGGAAATGCTACACGTTGTAGAACACAACGGGGCGCATGCGGATTTTCTCTTTCTATTCGTTTTGTAAGCACACCACCTTCGAAATCGGGCTCGTGTTGGCGTAGTTTGTCTTTATATTTGGAGCGTCCAGAACATTTTATGTTTACTGCGTCGGGGACCATAAGCTGTAATTTTGCGCTCCCAGGTGCAGAGCGCAGAATGCAGCTCGTGTACCCATTCATGTTTAACTTGTTGGCAGACAGTCTGGTACTGCCTTTGAAACCCAGCTCTGGCGATGTCCATATCTGGCGCATTCGCACTGACGATGTCCTGCTGCACACGCCCATGTGAGTTACGGGAGCAAACTGCCGAAGTTCAAGTCTGCGTCACAACAGCCCAACCTTGTGGTCGGTCAATACTCAATCGACAATCTCTGCAGCCTTGCACTGGCACGTGATTCAACAACGTCTGCATTCTCAACAGCAACTGTCGTACAATGTTGACGATCGTGGTTGGCTCGTGTTGGAACGCATCGTGGCACAAGTTGGCCAGGTCAGCGTTCGGAATACGATCGCAGACGGACTCGGCTTTCGACGCCAGATCCACCTGCAATTACACATCTCTACAGTCTACCCTATTTATAGTGAACATGATAGGGACTCTCCACCCTATGGAGAAGATTCGTGATGAGAATGTGAGGTTAGCGACAAATTGGTAACCAATATAGCGTTGTACCCTCTGTACCACTTATTGAAACACTCGATGTATGTAGCGAGTATTTTTGAACGACCAACAGTTTGATCTCATTTCTGCTGTCAGCCTCCTAATACTGGTGAAGAAATGGCAGGTCTAGATCACGTCACAGTGAAGAAATTGTTATGGACATGCATGAATGGCTGAATGATGTTACACACTCTGTAACTTAGAACTTCAAATCGCTCAGTCATTGCAGCAGCTGAGGGCTAATAGTTTTGTCGTCAAATCATGACGTCATATCTTTTCGTCAAAACAAGCAGAGCCCCAAATGAGCGCGAGAAATAATAGTACATGTAATTTGACGAAAGGCTCTGACGCCATGATTTGACGACATTACCATAAGCCATAAAAAGGTTATTCTGAAAGTCTAAACAGTGACTAACCGCGTTGTCATACATGTGCTGCAGCTGCATGCAAGCACGGCCACACGGTGAGATGTTGTCAACAGCTGACATGGTTGAGTTGGTGCAAATACTCTGAAGTGTGCAAATGTGTATTGCAGTCGGTGAAACATCAACGGCGATATCATGTTTGTGATCGGTTCTGTGTCTGGTCACGTTAACAACTTTTTTGCATAGATATTTCGAGCATTCCTGATGACTTTGATTTTGACCAGCGTTTCTCAAATAGCGAGTGAATGTTTATTTTACACTGGTCAAAATTAGTGGCATCAGTACATCCATAAAACTCCAATAAATACAAGCTGTGCCCAATTGCGATCAGAACACCAAGTTTGGTCCGGGCCAGAACGAAATGAAATGAAACATCAGTTAACCAACATCGCAAATGTGCTTAGTCATATCAATTATGAATTTGACGATCACGTCCATGAAGCCGTTCACTGTCGCTTTGCACTGCAATTTCAGATGGTCAGATTTCAGCAGAAGAATTGATTGGTTTTTTCTTTCTCTTTTTCATTTATTCTGAGTTGCTTAATGCCGTAGGCATGCTTTAGTGCACGGCACGAATATTAAACTAAGGGCTCCACCAGATAGACCCGAAACCCGAAACCCGAAACATAAATTTTTTCTATGTCCATGTTTCGGGTTTCGGGTTTTGAAAAAAAACCCGAAACCCGAAACATGAAGCATGATAATCGCAAATATTTTGACTGACCGTGACCGGATAAATTGTTCACGTCAGCTACAAGTGGCAAGACCAAAACATTTTCGATTATCATGCTTTGTGTTTCGGGTTTTTTTTTCAAAACCCGAAACCCGAAACATGGACATAGAAAAAATTTATGTTTCGGGTTTCGGGTCTATCTGGTGGAGCCCTAAAAGAAATGTCAATGACACCAACCCCAGGTTTATACGGGTCTGGCAGTTGCTCGCACAGCTCATTGAGCAACTCCTTCAGACTTTCTTCGACCAACGGCGAACCCAGAAGGTAGTCTAGCACCTGGACAAAAGTACTTTCTGGCTTGTAACTTTTTCGTGATAAAAGCAGAGACTGCAGAGCCTGGCGATGAATTTAAGGTGAATTGTAATGCATTTCTGATCATTATGATGCGTTCGTTTCATTTGATCTCAAAAAATTACAGAACTATGTAACTTTTTTCACAAGACAAAAGACAAGCAAAGTGTACCGACGTCGACGGCATCCTGGCACGCTTCACAGGCGATATCCTTGTCTGCCTTTGGCTCAGTGACCAGCTGCACCATGTAGTGCGCTGGAGGCTGCTTGCAGGGTTTCTGCAAAATTACAATTGGGATGTAAATTTAAGTGTTCAAAATTTCCAAAAACGAACTTTCGTGCTCATCAACTCACGTCACAAATGTGTTTGGTCATATCGGTCGCAAACTGGAACAGCGTGTCAATGGCTTTCACTGAGTCTTCGCACTGAAATCAACGTCTTTTTTCACGCCGGTTGCAGCAATCCTTAGACTAGGGGACAACGGCCATGGAATTCCAGATTTTTTTGGCAGCGCTTCGCGATAGAATTACACAACGAATTAGACCAACGTGCTATGTAGTTGCTCTCCTGCACAAAATATAGAAAGAGGTACACGCTGTTCAAAATTAATCGCTAAGGCCCCGAAACAAAAACAGCTTCTGCGTTTTTGTCCAGCAGTATATTTCAAAACTCGTTCAAGCGTTCCTTAATTTGATGCTGCCAAATACATAGTTCTTGTTCTAATTCATTCAAATAGGAACCCACATATAAACACCAAAGCGCCGAAACTTAATCCCGTACTACCCTACTCACATGCGTTTTCTCCTCACCCACCAGTTCCGGGCATTTATTAGCGGTGACCTGCTCAAGACTGCCCTTGATCAGGGGAGAGTTGACAACATAATCCAACGCCTTGACACCGTCCTGACAGGCTATGCATTTCAGGCTGGTTTGTTGACGCAACCACAGGAAAAAAAATATAATTGATGCTCGTTGACGCACAGTACATCAACGCGCATCAAGCAGCATCGGTGGGCTTTTTTTGCGTCAAGAAGCTTGCGTCAAGAAATGAATAAAAAGAGAACGTCGAATAAAAAGAGATCGGAACCAGGCATGGGGA
>JASAMV010008362.1:0-106643 GCA_030248065.1 Rhynchonema sp. JSB1_4
TCGCTTCGAGATTTGTTGACCTCAGACTCCGTTTTTGGTGTACCCCGACTTCAGCAAACCATTCATCGTTGAAACCGATGGATGTGGAGTCGGTATTGGTGGGATACTACAACAAAAACAAAGTGACGGTGCCATGAGGCCAATTGCTTATGTTTCGCGTGGATTAACTCCCGCGGAACAAAACTACACAGCGAGCGAGCTAGAAATGCTAGCCGTCGTCTGGTGTTTGCAGCAATTCCAGCCTTATGTGTACCGAATGCCACTCAAGGTCATAACTGACCATCAAGCTCTCAAATCATGCATGAGAGAGCGCTTCAATAATACAAGAGTCGAGCGTTGGTGCCTAATCCTGAACGATTATGACCCAGAAATCGAATATCGACCTGGTCGTCAAAATTCAGGGCCGGATGCTCTTTCACGGATTCCGGAATCGATTCGATTCCGTGAAATACGGAAAGACATTGAGGCCGAATTAGGCAAACAGTCGCCCGACGATCGAATCGATCAACTGTCCAAATATTGTCTGCGTATCCTGACATTGCCAGATGACGTAGACATGGACATCGTTTTACATAACCAGTTCGTGTGCAATATAGACCCCTGGTGTGAGTCAGTCCTGCAGCGCGTAACTGACGTGCTGAATGGACACCACAACCCAGGAGAGGCCGTGAACACACGCCTTGGTGATGATGAAACGATACCGATCGAGGAGATCTACAAAAACTCCGAAATGTTTCAGAAAATCAGCACTGCACAAAGAGCTGATGACTGGATCACAAAAATTGTTGAACTGATCAAGAATCCTATCGAGGATAAACCAACTAGTGCCGTACAACGGTACTATGTGCAAAACAAGCACAAGTTTTTCCTCGACAAGGATACAAATGTTCTGTTCTGGTTGAACGAATATGATCAGACACAACGATTAATTGTGCCAGATAAACACAAGCTGTCGCTTATGCGAGCAGCGCACGAGAATACAGGGCATTTTTCGCTCAAACGAACATACAAAATGTTGCACAATCGGTTTTGGTGGAGAGACATGCATCAAGATGTCATCTCCCATTGCCGAAAGTGTGCAATTTGTGCATTCCGTCAAGGACACGGCCAAGTGAACACCCCAGAGATGCATCCGCACGAAATAGTTCCAATACCGTTTCACAAAGTTGCGTTTGACATCCTGCAAGTAGGCAAACGGCAATCCCCGCGCCTACGGGAACAGAACACTTCGGCCGAATCCAAAAACTATAAAGATGTGCTTGTCTTCGTGTGCCTTTTCACCAAATGGCCTGAGGTATACATACTCTCGGACCTAACGGCTGAAAAGTGTGTCGAAGCACTTTCACACTTTATTGGGCATAATGGGCCGCCGAAAGAGCTCATTAGCGATAACGGAAAGCAATTCCGTTCAACAGAAATGCGAAATTTCTGCGAATCATGGAACATCAAGCAATGTTTCACGACCCCATACAACCCGCGCAGCGACCCAGTCGAGCGCGTACATCGTTGGCTCTTGGCGGCGCTTGCAAAACAAGTGCAGCCGGGAAACAAGGATTGGAAGTTGTATCTGGATGCAATCCTGCTGGCATATAGAACCACGCCACACTCAACTACAGGTGTGAGTCCTTGGTTGCTATGCCGCGGAACTGAGCCGCCGCTACAAAGTAGTGACATTTTTGCTCAGGCATCCGATAAACTTCTGGTTAGGGGCACGTCTCTTCAAGAGATGCGTGAAACAGTGCAAGAGACGATCAAAGATGCTGCCCGATCTTTGCATAAAATGCAAGAGGTCAGGAAAAAGCAGTATGATCGAAACAAAGGCAAAGATCCAATTATACAAGTCGGAGACCGCGTGTTCCGAAAACTCAAGGTCATCAGAAATGACCCGCCCAAATTGCAGTTGCCGTACCTAGGCCCTTACAGAGTTATACACATCTCTGACAAGGGGTACGCGTGGATTGCAAGGGTTGATAAACGAAACCCGGAACTGGAGACAGTTAATCTGTCACAATTGTCATACTGTTTCTACCAGTTCCAAGACGGCATATTTCACGATGGCAAAAAGATCATCCAGTTCAAGCCACATGCTCTTTCTGCCCCTGGCAGAATAACCACCCTACCTAACTTTATATTGGCTAAAGTTAATTATCCTACGGATAATAAGGTAGAGGAGGAGCTGTGAGGGAACACCAAGGGATGATCAGCCAAATTGCATGTGTGTCCACTAATCTGTCTGTCTGTATCTGCTGTGCTTGTTTCCTCTGTCTATTCCTAATTCCATCTAGTATAGTAGCATGCTCGCGCATCCCCATCCGCGTTTTTGCTTATTTTTAAATTTCAACAAACTACCATCAAAACTCAATAATTTCCCCTTCTTATAGCATTATTATTACTAATAATAATTCAAAACTATCACAATGGCGGAAAAATCGGGCGGCCGAAAGAACAAAAAAGGCAAGTCGTCCGACAAGAGGGGTGAAGAGCAAATGGAGGCCGAGCAAGGGCAGGAACAGGTACGCGAAGGGCAGGCAGAGAGTCAAGGGGGGGCAAAGGAGGCTGAAACTCCAGCCCCGAGGCCAATTAGCCCCACATGGGCCGAAAAAGTACTGCAAGCTCTCCTACCGAACGAGGGTATGTTAGCCGATGAAAGCGGCAACAAAATCCCGAACGATTGGACTCCCAATACTATTGTGGAGAACTTCGTTCAAAACAAAACCGGAAGTGGAGAGCCAGACAAAAACATCCCTGACCCATATGATGGATGTCGAAACAAACTGTCCAAACCAGAAGACTGGAAGGACTTGGACACCATCCAGGGTATTGTGGCGATGTTGGCAAAGGTTCGAAGCGTGAAACCACGCGAGCAACCGATGCCCGATACAGTGAACACGACGGCGTTGATGGCAGCCGCGCACCATCGCCGCTCGCGATTCCTCAAAATACAAGAAGGCAAATGTCGCGATATTTTGGCTGAAGCAACATCAACAAAAATGCTGCAAAGTACAATTCTATGGCCCCAGGGACATCAGATTCATTTGATGATGTCAGCGTTCATCCGAGGTGGCATTGCTGCCCAAGATGTAACGCCCTTGGGGTTGGAACTGCACTTTGACAGGCTCAGCAAATTCTACCTGGACCGCACGTTGTCGGAACGGGAAGGCCCATTTCTGCCGGACTTCGAATCAGAGGTCCTCAACAAGCTGTTTGAGCTGTTGGGTAATGGCAAGACTGAAAGCCTGTTCTCCCGCAAAAGCAACCGACAACTGTTGGCGGCGATCACAGATCCAGAATCGGCAGCTAAGCCGATCGAATACGCTCGAAACGCAAATGCAAACGTCGATATGGCTGGTGGTGACGAGGTTTGTACCTTGAGCGCAGTGTTGCCGAAAGGCTACTCGTTCTGGTACCCGAACGGACAGAATGTCATCATTCGTGGTCAGTTCACCTTATTCACCGAACATGCGCACGTGTCAGAATGGCTGGACCCGAGGTCCGAATACCAAAAGGGTTTGCATCGGTACCCCTACTGGCACAACCCGCATACAGCCGTCGAATTTGCAACAATGCCGTTAGCAAAGGTGATTGGAAAGTCAATGCCGACGACGTTGGAAATGGGCCCCTGGAGGTCCACTGAAACCATTAAACCTACTCAACCGGGAGTTGACGTTGAGCAGTGGTATTGGTGGTGTGACCATTTGTTCCAGGCGGGCTTCCAAGCCAAGCAAGGCAATGACAAATGCCCACCGCTAATAGGCATGGCCGCATTCAAGAGGCTCATTGAACCTCAACCAGATTCATTGTCGATGTACGAGGCGTTACAACGCCATTACAAAATCACGACTCGAAAGCCAGGTGACGTCACGAACGTCTGGTGCTTGAATGGTCTCGCTGAGGTACCGTTGACGGAGGCACTGGAGGTGCTGGAAAGCGGCAATGTGTACACCCCTGGTGTCATTGCGCTCCACTTCGACTATGTGTACCCGCGTGACCAATCGTTCAAAACGCCAGTGGTCGGGGGCGATGTTCGGTTCGCACCCAAGGGTGGCGAATACAAACTGCAACATCGGTACCCGGTACGCATGTACATGACGAATGGTGTGCACAACGCATACATCGATCTGTACACGGTTTGGTCGGAGAACTTCGCATCGATCGGCACCAAACGGTGCGGGGAGATCCTTGTGGACTTTCTCAGCAAACCGACATGCATGTTCGTGATGTATGAAATGGCGTTCGAGACGAAAAGGGCACTGATTGAAACATACAACAAACCGGGACAGAAAAATCCGGTGAATACAAGCGAAATGCACTTCTACGATATGAGAGGTCTATTACAACGAGCCAAGATTCGAAGCACGTTCGACAAGAGTCGTGAAGCAGACAAACCAGTCGATCACGTCAGCTACAGTACCTTCCCAATAGGTCCAGACGTGTTGACCGGTTTGCTCGGCCGACCTGTCAATGTGCTGGTACCCCAAGGAGATGCACAGGGCGACACCTTCATGATTCATCCAAGTTGGGATGACGAGGTGATCGACAAGGGACACCCAGTGTTCCCGCAACTCCTCGGAGGCCTGACTCAGGTCGTGAGTACCTACGATCTGGCGTTTCTGCTGACGAATACTACAACGATGGGTTACGGTCGTTTCCATTGGGATTCACCGTACGAGGTGCTGCGTACGGCGGGCGACGTCGCTTACGGTCCAAGTCCGTATGCGCAGTCCCCACCGTTGCTGAACCGCACGGTGACCCCGATAACACCACAATATCTGACGTTGCCGATGGTTCGTCAAAATGAAGTCACTCACTTCATGACCCTGGCTTCGTTGGCCATGTACCGCAAATTCATGGTGGTGGTGTCATCGTGGACGACCACCCAGACAAGTCAATGGGAAAAACAAAAGGCATACCGCGAGTTCTGCATCTACAACGCACACTTGGCTGCAAAACGTTTGCGCCACAATTTGTGTTGCATGTACATGGACTCGCGCGGCAGCCAGAATAAAAAGTACCCATCGCCGAAAGTGTTGTTGACCATCGAATCCATCGTGCAGACGTTTATTCTGCGAGCCTACCAGTCAACGGTTGGTTCAATGTACACAGACGCGTCTTCGCGAACGGTTCTGACGCTGGTGAAGCAGGTCTGGGATAACATGGACCCGGCCGATGCGACACCGTGGATGCAACCGTCGGATAAAGTCGATTGGGTCAAACATAATGCAACGATTGGCTCGACAAATTGCGGTTCCATACCTGATGGTTACCTGGAGGCGCCGACGTGCTATGACACACCATTGTTCAGCACGAAGTGTTTCCAGGACTACCACAGGATGGAGCGCGAGAATGCCGAAGCCATCACAGCTGCTGAGAATGCAGACGATCCAGAGAAGGCACGCAACACGACGAAGGGTGTTGGCGAGCCACTACAATACGAAGAAGCAGAGATTGAAGTGCCAATGAACGAGTTGGAGCTCATCCAACAACATGTCGTGACCAGAAACAACTTGGGTGCCAGTTTTCTGCTGGGCGATTTCCAGGATACCCTGAGAATGTGTTTCCATGTTTCGGAAAACCAGAAACAAACACGCATCGCCACAGTGGACACTGAACTCCTGAGTGGTTGGAGCTCCTTGGGGCCGGATCTTTCCAACTCGTCGGGATTCCTAACGGAAATTCCGAGGGAGGACTTCCTCAACCCCAAAATGGACGACAACCAATGTCAATGGGATGACCCGAAGTTCACCGAAATGGTGTCGAGGGCAATCCCGTGGTCAAACGAGCAATTGGCACAACCAATCTGCATAGTGGGAATTACGGCAAAGGAGGCAGTGAGCGCGCTGATGTGGATGTTGATCATTCGATCCAAACACATGATCATGCGCTATGGTCGATACTCGCAACAGGACCCGGAAACAGAGCAATTGCCTGTTATGCCGCTACTGCGTGCGATCAAGAATCTCAACGACCAGTGTTTCGCGACACTGAAGTACACCACGTTCCGATTCTTGAACCCGTTCACTGCCAAGTCACCGGTGTATGGCACAGCTGCAGCTAAACCGTTGCGCTGGGTGTTGGACAAATTCCAATACAAATGCCAATCACTGGACATTTTGCCGCTGTACATCGAATCGAGACGTCAAATCTACCTATACTGCGAAGAAGGAGTGTACACAAACTTAGAGCTCGACAGTGTTGAAGTAGTGGACGCTGAAATGGACAGATACTGCGAGTCGAAAGAACAAAAGGTAGAAGGGGCAGTGAGTGTCGTGGGAACGATCATGAAAAACATGTTCGCTTCCGCAGCCGAGTTGCCAAGCCAACTCGTGCCGGTAACGGCAGCTCAGAGCTCGCTGATGCCTTGGCAGCGTCCACCAAGCGAGCCAAACAGTTACCAAAGGCCGTTCGAAATACCCGTCCGAAAGACGTCTGGGCACAGCTCGGATTCTGACGATGGTGGTGATAAACGGCCGAGGAAACCGAAGAAAAAGTCGAAATCGGCAGCTGAGTCAGCACCAGAACCCGGACAGAGTGGTGAATCCACACGGGGCAATGCGAAGACTCGCCGCCGACTCGGGCAGAGACAAAGACAACGAGAACGAAGAGGAAAATCAGCCGGTAGCAAGCAATCGCAGGAGGAAGAAGGTGACAGTGGCACGGATGCTGGCGCAAGAGACGTCATTCCCGTTATTTTGCCACCGCCACCTCCTCCCCCAAAGCGACTGCAACAACAACAACAAAAAACGGTTCAACTTCCCAATACTGAACCGACCACGTCAGACAAACCGGCAAAACAGCAAAAGCAGCCGAGGGATACGTCTCACAGATCAGATGAACCTCAGGCTCAGGTTGCGAAGCCGAAGTCACACGAAACAACAGTGATGGCAGGCCTCCCAGAAGGCTTCACAGTACCTCACAGTTGGTATCGTGGACATGGTGGTCGTGTCCGAGGTCGTGGCGAGTTCACTCGTGGCGGCTACTATCGTCGTGGTGGACGGGAACCGTCCCGCTACGGTAGATCGGACAGGACACCGTCTGGCGAACGATCAGATGCAAGACCGGGACCGAGCGGATCGAGCACGGGAACCCCAGCCAGTGGAGCCTCGTCACATACAAGGTCCACCAGCGGGATAAAACGTGATCGACAAGGCTCGGACCAGGGTTCCACACCACCGCCACCTGAAAAACGACAGAAAGGGGAAGGCGAATACATGTTCCCGTTCTGGCTTACACACAACAAGAATCCGCATAGGGTTCCCAAATCTGAACATACACGTCGCTTGCAAGAATGGCGTGAAACGCCATGGCGGTCGAAAGAAGCCGTCGAGGCCATCCAGAAAAATCCTATGATCCCTCGGGAACAATGGGATGCCGGCCCGGACTTCGTGACCTTGCAAGCAATTCAAGATCCAGTGGGTGCACAGGCTAAAATGCGACCCACGTTCGCCGAAGTACAACCACGGACGTTCCCACCAGGAACAACTTTCCCGCGTGGTCGAAGCTCACGTCCGGACGACCAGCAGCAGCTGGAATATGCCCTAAAAAGATACAAGGACCAGTATATGATTGCCGGAGGCCAGTTCGCCACGCTAGTCATTCGTGATCTAGCGATGCGCATGCTGGAAAATCCACTCGGTTTTGCACACGAAGCTGCGTGTCAGGGAAACGTCACACCGGTCCGTTGCTTATATGCGTTGAGTGCCTATTTTGGATCAGCAAACTTCCCTACGGACCATGCTGGTCTATCGTCCCTGGGCTTCATTGGCACGGGCTCCATCATGGAGAACACAATGAGCTCATTGGCGGCGCTAAAGGCCGACGTAGAGACGTATGGAAACTCAATGGTACCACTGATGCCGAACTGTCCGATTCACCTTGGTGACCAATGCACGCTGAAAGGTTGGACACCCTCGCAAATGCTGCATTACTATACAAATGTAGCAAAGGAACAGGCGTACCCATCGCGCACCGCTCAGGAGTCCGCGATTGAGGTTGCCACCACGTTGCCGAATAGACCTGCCGTCACCTCACCCGGGGTGCAGAGGCAGCAGTCTTCCTTCGACATGTTGGCTGTGTTCCGCGAGAAACAAGGTATGATGATGGACCAAAGCGAGACATCAGCGCAGGGTTCGAGACTGGCACTACCAGTCCAACACCCCGTGCAGGTGGTACAACGTCCACAAAAGCCGACATCATTGGGTTCCGCAACGTCTGAGTCATCGGTACCCCCAACAACACCGACACCGCCAGGTGCAGGTGTGGGAGTAGCCCCGACAGCGACAGCGACCGGCATGCCAGCGACGCAACCCACACAGATGGTCGCGACGACAGGCATGACAGTGAAATCGACAATGACACCGCATGACCAAGTGAGTCAGGAGGAAGCAGAAAACTTTGCACGGTACAAAGAATGGTTCTTCCAACTGCATGGTTGTGCGCCGACCCGTGAACACTTTGATCACGATTCTGCTCTGATCAGACAGTTTGGCGGCGGCTTCCAAGGTGCGCAACAACCGACAGGTGGCGTGCAACAGGTGCAGCAACCAAGTCAGGTGCCCACTCAGGCAACCGCTGGTTACTACCCGTACGCGCACCAACAACCACAAGCAGCGGCGCAGCTCAATCTGCAACCGCCTGCACATCCAACTGGTCCTCATCCTTCCCAGTCACCGTATCATCAGTAGGCTCACATAAAGTTTTCACAGAAGAAGCTGTGTGTTGCCTGTTGGTATACGAAGTAAAAGTTCAGACTCACATAAATTTGTCACCACAAATGTGTGATGTCTAAGTTTCAAGAAAGAAGACCTGGTTAACATCAACATTTTATTTTCTCTAAGTAAAAATCACCCGTTAATATCATTTTATTTGTGTGTGCTATAACTTTATTATTATTTCTTGGGCGCTTAAGGTAATAGATTAGCTCACTAATATTGTGCTAAGGACATTTATTTTCTTTTATACTAAGATCGTCCCAAACTTTGTTAGTTTTCTATCACATTTATCCTAGAGCTGCCGGGACGTCAGCTAATTTAGGGGGGGATAGTGTGGGGATTCGGGAATAGCCCATTTGAATTTCCGCGCTTGATCCTTTGTCTACAGTAACCCATTCTCTTTAATTGCATTGTCATTCCATTTCTCTTCTCTAAAATTCAAATATTTCTCTCCAACCAATCATAGTTAGGAGCCGTCCAATTATCTTATAGTAATTAATCCGGAATGGACGAAGAAAAGAAAAAGAAATGCGATCGAGTATTTAAAGGACGGCCGAGCACTATTTCCTCAGTTCTCATTACTCATTTCCCAAATTGCACGTGTTCGACTTTTACGTCGGTTGGCTGACTTTTTGTCAAAACAATTCGGCCACGACGTAGAACACGGGAAATGGTGCTCGCTTAGGTGCGATCACGCCTATAGTCTTTGCTTTTCTCTCATTCTCTCGCGCCCGCTCTGTGCTTTTCTAAAAATAAGCTTGTTTTTCTAATAAAATCATAAATATCATCAATTCCACTTTCACTTTTATTCTTTAACACCAAACCCAAGCCGCGCAATAGTTCATTGCATAAGAAATAGGTAAATCAAACATTATCGTAATTCATTCCGTCCTAAAATAGTCAAGTCGCTTCTCCAGCTGTACCACCGATTCTGGGGCGACACGGTTTTCGGCACGAGCAATCGTGACGACTTCCGAGCAGCCTGCTTTCGGTTGGGGACGAGTCGCGACCCCTCCACAGTCCAAAGTACATTAAAGTAGGACCCCGGGGGGGAAACAAAGTATGCAACCGTCCGTCATGCTGTAGCGAACGGCCCAAAAATGCACATATCGTGTCGTTATGAGTCAAAACTTATATAGAACCTACTTTGCTTGTGCACACGCGAGAAATACGTTTCGCGAATGTTCAAATCGCCTGAAAAAAGGACAAAGTCGCAAATGCAAATAAATCTATTACAATAAACGTGAACATCAACTAACCTGGCAACTCCACATGATCCCATTTTTGAATCTTCGAATTCAAGATGGCCAGTTTGCGAATGGTACCACGCAAACGATCGTTCAAGGCGGCAGTCATCGCTTCCAGTTGGTAGAACTAAATAAAAATATTCTCGACGTTTATAAAGCGATGGAGAACAGCAGCAAAATAAAGAAATTGTTCATTTCAAAAGTCAACACCAACTTGAGCC
Source organism: Rhynchonema sp. JSB1_4 (assembly GCA_030248065.1). Lineage (NCBI taxonomy): Eukaryota > Metazoa > Nematoda > Chromadorea > Monhysterida > Xyalidae > Rhynchonema > Rhynchonema sp. JSB1_4. The sequence goes on from JASAMV010008362.1 coordinate 10,177, forward strand.
TCAACGATCAGTTGACGTACGAGCGCTTCGTCCGTGTCCGCCACAATCACTTGTCCAGTGCGCAGGAAGTCGAGCACGTGCACGAACAAATCGCCGTTTCGATCGATAAACGCGTCAGTGATATTGTGATACTTCCAATCCGAGCTGAACAAAAACCATCGCGCTTTCAGCACCTGAAGTTCCAAACCCAACTCACCTGATCTGGAAGCGCACTGGCGCTGTAATGAGCGTCACCAAACAGATGCACAACCTGGTCAAAAAAACGGAACTGTACTGGCACAAACTGTCTAGAAAAAAGCGGGCGAAGCAGTTGTGCCAAGACTGTTAGCATAGCATATTTACATAAATACGCGCCTAGCTTCACCTCATGCCTCGTCCTGCTGGTTGGTAGTTGTTGATTAGCTTGTTTTGCATTTGTTATCTGTTATTTCCATCAAAACTGTTTTTCTATTTTTTTTAATTCCCAATAAAACTACTTACCTATCTACATACAAAGGGATGGATACGATGTATGTATTACAGTGCAGGGCAATGAACTTTCGAAGGCTCATCCATCTGAGGGGGCCATTGTGCACAAGCACACGCACGTTTGTTTGACCCCCCTGGTTATCTACAGCCAACAAGCGCAACTGAATTGAAATCGTTCAATTCAAGCACAGCGGCACCATTCAAACTTTGTACTTCAGTCAAATCTCAATCTCACGGACCTGCACATTCTGGCCAACATGCTGATCGGATCAGCCATCAACGTTGTGCGTGTGGTGAGGAATTGTCGGCCACCGACATTCAGATGAATACGATCCGCAGCACTCATAGCTGATAAATAATTGACTCGGTTGAGTGCACAATCGAACGAGACAACTGAAAAAGCAAGCAAAACGATAGTTTGCACAGACAAAAGGGGTGCCAAGCAGAACGCAAAACAGGACAGACGGAAGATACTGCTACGCTAACAGATCGATCAAAGCGATCATAAAATGCACAGCACAACATAACTTTTAAATTCAACCAAGAAAGTCACCACATTTTATCCCCCGATCAACGTTACAACCAATTAGAATCCGTCAATAAAATATAGAAACGAGTGCTCAGTTCAACCACGATATGCGGTAATAACGGCAAAAGAAAGATAAAACTAAACGGTAATAAGATCCGGAGCAGCGCTGCGAGCATAAGGAGGAAATAAACGAAATAACAATAACTTATGCCAGAAGAATGAAAACGCGTGTTGTACAATTGATAAATCGATGAAAAATGTGGAAAAACAGAAAACACGCCGACCAGTGAATGACAGAACTCGTGTGTGCGTATGTCACCAAAAAAAACCCCAGTATTCAATTAGTTCAATTCCTGAAAAAAGGAGGGAAAACTCGCGATCAAATGCGCCACGCTAGAACCCTACAAAATAAATTCCATAGAAATTTCAAAGGAGAAAAATAAAGAGTTCAAAGAGGCACCAGGAAGGAAAAATTGTAAAATGGGTTCATACAGAAGCCAATCAAGCCAGACTCACGTGAGAACAACCACAGGGAGAGCCGAGGCATAAAAGTAAATAGTAAATTACAATACGAAAATACCGAAACAACTCAGAAAAGGTATCAAAGATCGGATGACAAATTCAAGGCCTGCCATGCTGCTCTCATCAACCAAACAATGTAATCATAGGAGATGGAAAGAAATATCACGATTTATGTATAACTACAATACAATCCAGTAGGGAAGCGATGCTTTGATTCTAACGTCAAACACCAAAACCAGAAATCAAAAATTACGGTTCCTAAAATAACACGAGCGTTGTTTCATTCAGAGATCAACCTTATACGTATTATCGGCTGAAACGAATAATAGTTAAAGAGAGGCAACTAAACTTTACAGACAACAATTTACAACAAACGTCATTTCTAAAATTGAACATATCATTTGTCCTGTGAATCAATAAATATCTCACGAGCGAGCGCGATGGAGCAAAATTTCAAATCCATAAAGTATGTCCAGAAAACAAGAACAAGTTTTTGAGTGATCCAGTGAGATAGTGGAGAGCCTAGACATTTCGATGACATGGTTGCATTGCCATATTTTTGTGCACTTCAATTGTCTTAGATCGGGGAATAATCTAAAAATTTTACCCATAGTGAAATGCACAAAACATCCCCATCATTCAACAATATTGATTGGAACGTGAACCCCAACAACAACAACAACTAATCAATCAATCAATAATCGATCGGTTGAAAATCACCATCTCTTCTTGTAATCATCCATCGAAACACCGCCTGGTCCAAACGCGACCACCAACAGCAGCCCGCCGATCACAGACATTGTTTGAAAAAAGTCGTACTTCATGAAATCACGGTAGAATCGATCGGCCGGCACCGTCCAGAACGGGTTCAGATAGATGTTGAGTGCCTGAAATTGATGGTGCTCTCAAGTGAAATTGTTTTTGTCAAAAAAAACACCGTCAGACACAGACAAGGCAGCCGCTGTCTGTCTATTATATTTTTGTTACCGAAGCCTATACACGAAGAAACTATTATTTTGTTCTTGTCAGCACACAAACTCACAATCAAAATAAAAAAAACTGCCGCAGACAGGAAACGGAATAAACAACAAGGTATATTATAGTTGTGTGCGCACGCACAATTCGGCACTGACTGTAACACATTATTGTCCTGAGAATCAAGTTGCAAGTGAACGGAAAGAACCAGTGGTGTCGTTAGGGGGGTTGGGGGCTTACCCCCTGGTATGGCCGGTATGGGGCATGGGAAATCGGCCGGGGCGTGGGAAATTTTTCACTTTTGGAACAAGCACCCCTAACAAATGACTTTTTGACCCCGAGAAGTACCAAAATTGACCATTTTTCGTCCAAAATTGTCAAAAATCGTTTGCTGCCGCAAGAAAACTCTGTTTTAAGCACTTTTTAGACCAATTTTTGGCACTTTTTGAAGATTTTTGGGGTCATTTTTTCAAAACCCCCACCCTCGGGTATGGGAAATTTTTGAGTTTTTGGAGAAACCCCCCTGGTATGGGGAATTTTTGATTTTTGAGGGTATGTATGGGAAATTTCCCGAAAATTGGGCTGGGTATGGGAAAATTTTGATTTCTCAACGACACCACTGGAAAGAACACCATCTGCTAACATGCAAACAAAAAAGCAAAACACCAACCATGAGCCAGGCGACGAGAACGAGCGCTGAGAGTTTTGTTTTGAATCCAACGAGTACGAGCATCATCAGAATGACGCCAACGAGCAGTTCGAGCACGTGGATGAATGACATCTCGTAGCGCATCAGTGACAACAACCTGAGGGGATTAGGTGTGCATAACGACAAACAGTTGTTGCTTTATGCGGCTATCACGCCCATCGATGTCGTCATCAACACGTTCCCTGAAGGACGTCTCATCCCATCCCACCACTTATTCTGCAGAAATGCAGCGCAGAAAATCAAGAACTTCAGACCGGGTGCAAGTCGCAAAACAATACGCTTGTTGTGTGATGTGGTGACAATGTGCATGAAACAAGCTGTCTTGTTCCCCATGCAGCAACAGAGCGACTGAACGTCAAGATCCCTATCAGCCCACTTCTAATGTTTAGTTAGTTTATAGCGTCGACACCCACTCATACATAAATAAGAAGATTGAGTGAAAGAAGTATAATTACAAGACCGGGTGTGGAGTTTACGGACATGAAAATAAATACAAAACAGGGTGTGCAAGTTACGGGAATGAAAAATAAATGAAAAAAAATAAAAACAATGTGGGAAGGGGCGATGGTCCTCCTGAGCGACTGGCCACCGCGGAAAAAGATGCGCTACGGACACAAAGATGGACGATCTAACAGATTGCTTTCGGATTTTATGTCACAGTATTCCGCACCGTCCGGTATTGCACCGTTGTACATTGTTGTGGCTCTGCCTGCGTACATTTAATTTCTGATTGCATGTTGTCTGTGTCTATCTGTCCGTGATTTCGTCCACCTTCTCACTTCTAATGTTTCATTTGCTTCTGAAAATCGCCATTGTTTACCTTATGCTCCTCGCCAACCATCCATAGCCAACCCTTCGTTCCTACACATTCTAAGCATCACATCTTCCGCCACTCACATGAACAACAACAGCACACGTCCGGCGAGTTGCATGTACGACTTTGGCTTGTTCGCATCGCCCATCGTCGGCACACCAGCGAACACGTGGCGATGCTCCACCTGTGATTCGGCAACCAGCAGCAGCAGACCGCCGCCGACTGCTACGTTTCTGCAACAAATAATCAAGGTCTCCAAGGCAGTTTGACAGTGGGGGGATGGATAATAGATAAAAGGAATAGCTGCAATCCGACCATCTTCAACCCCAGACCAGTTCAAACGTCAATCAAAGTTCGAGTGACAAAATATCAAGCAAGACCTATTTGCTGATGTTAACGTTTATTCCTCGAATTTGCACAAACTGCGCTCAAATTTTGAGATCCAGTGTCAGAAAGTGGACAGACCGGATTTTTGAACTCATGTTATGTTTCTCCGAACTGAGCTGACCTGGCCAGAAATTTCGGATCCCATAGAATGTGATAGGCGATGGTCTGCATGAGCACGACCACGGCCAACACGATGCAGGCGGCCATGACTTGTTTGCGAGCAATTACCATAATACACGGAATCAGCTGGCCGAAAAAGTTGAACAACACGAACAGCACGGAGAGAAACCTGCAGCAAAAATCGATCTTTGAGTCTCAACGCTCAGGCATCACGACAGGACCATCTTTCGGAAATTGATGCGTGCACTCGGCACTTCTTTTCGAGCAGCTTCCAATTTTTCGCGCAATTATGGATGCGTGCATATGCATGCCCAGAGCATTGATGACCTTGCGAACATAAATGTAAACATAATACAAACTTTTTTGCCAGAACTGTAAAGCCAACAACCGAAATAGACAAAGTACAAACGAACCATCCACAGCCCCAACTTTCTTCCATGAATAATCTCTGATCTTCCCATTGGAACCACATTCTGACGCCGTCCTCGAGGAATGTCGACACGAGACAGATGCGTGCCACGTGCGGCAGGACATGTTTGGTGTGACGGAGCACCTGAAGCAGGCCATTCACGTTTGGCTACGATTGGCTTCCGTTTTGAGATAATAGTATGTTCTTAAAAAATGCACGTCGGGCCCGGGCTTACGGTTTTTTCCAAAAGATTCGATAAATTGCCAATGTCGACTGTGGCCCGGCGCTTAAGTACAGTGTCTCTCCATCTCTGATAGCAGTGTTGGAGGTACTCTGGAGGGGGGGATACCTACTGCACCGCGCTCGGAGAGGGGGGATACCTACTGTACCAGAGCCGATGGCCTGGGGGGTTATGTACCTAGGGGGGTTTGGGGGGGTAGGTTTTGGGGTGAAAATTTTTAATGTGTTTATTATGTGTGGAATCGTGTGAAAACGTAGTATTTGCGCGCGTAGCGCGCGAATTTGGGGGTAACTTGAGGTAAAAACCACTGATTTTACACTAATTTTGGCCATTTTGGTCAAAAATTGGCACTTTTGAGGCAAAATCGGGGGGATACCTACTGTACCGGGGTGAAAACCGGGGGGATACCTGCTGTACCATGCCAAACATCGGGGGGATACCTACTGTACCAGGCGAGGGGGATACCTATTGTACTGGGGGGCTACCCCCCAAACCCCCCCCACCTCCAACACTGTCTGATAGGCCCACCGTGTACGGACGGAAAACCGGTTTTTTATATTTCGTGAAAAACCCGAAAAAAACAGGAAAAACTGATGAAGAACCAGTGATGTGGCCACCGATTTTACACCATTTTGAGCCAAAACTCGCAACCTACTGTGCCAGCCGGGCGGCGGCGACCGGCAGCATGGAGCGTCAATTTTTGCTACCAATGGTGTAGCAGGGGGGTGGGGGGGGGGGTCCCCCTAGGTACAGTGGGTAGGTAGGTTGACGCTCCATCCTGGTACCGTAGGTAGGTCGCCGCCCGGCGGCTGGCACAGTAAGTTGCGATTTTTGGCTCAAGATGGAATAAAATCGGTATTTTCACTCCAAATAGGCGAAAAATCGCGCGAAATTAGCGTTTTAGAGTACATTTTCATCTTATTTAGACCTAAAAATTTTTGTCCCCCCCTAGCTCGGCCGGTACAGTAGGTAGGTTGCCGCCCCACATTTTTGGTGGTACAGTAGGTTGCCGCCCAGGCTGGGTAGCTACACCACTGTTTGCTACTGTACCTAGTGGGGCCCCCTCCCTCCCCCACCTACACCACTGCACTCAAGTGCTACTTTGAGCAACGTACTTCGGCAAACACGGCTAACAAGTACAGTCAAGCAGGGGGTCGCAATCGGGCCGGGCCGGGCTTGGCCGGATGGACTTGGCCAAGGAAAGCTGCGTCCAGCCCGGTCAGGCCCGAATTTTTTGACTCAGGTTTTTGCCCGATTTTTGTCAAATTTTTTTCGATTTTTTGATACCTATTTTTGGCGGGATTTCATTGTTTTCCGCGAAAACGTTGTCATAGGCAAGTGCTGATCACTTACTTTCCCTAACTCGTCAGGAATTTCAGTATTTTTTCTGAAAAATCCCTATTTTTTCGGTACAATAAGTCCCTTCATTCAGAAGCTTCGGGCTATCCGACCCGATCCTCCAAATCTCCGGCCGGCCCGGCTGAAGCCAAAAGCCCAAAATCGCGGACCGGCCCAGCCCGACTGCGAACTTTCCCTCTGCAAACAAGCAAGCAAAACAGCAAAATAACACCCACAGACCGCCAGACTTACATCATCGGCAACATCTTCAGCTCGTTCTAGAAACTGTTTCTGGTTGGGGTGCATTTTTGTTTGTTTTTGCAGCTTTACGGCCACGGGCAGCAAATGGCGGTGGATCAGCTAGTTAGTTGGTTTCGTGGTAGTGCTTGAGTGTCTGGGCCGGTCACTCGATAGCTAGTCTGTTCTCTGCTGGTAACGCTTCCGATTAAAATTTCGCCGCCACTTCACTTCACTTTCACATCAGGTTCGGCGGACGTTTTTGATGAATCGTCTCGTTCGCGTCGCGTTTCTTCGGATTCGTCGGACGAAACCGTTCGTCTTCGTTCCGTCGTCAGCTGTTTATTGCAGTGTAAAATGAGCTGAAAGTGCGCTTCTTGTAACTTTCCCTTTCCCGAATTAGGCATTTCAGATTGATCCGGTATACGACCGACCACGCCCACGACTTAACACTTACCGTAAACACCTAAATACAGCTCCCCGGGAATACAGCCCCCTACAGCAGTGCTGTGGTTACATTGGCGGGGCGGGTAGAGTCCAGTGTAGTTCCTGGTCCGGCGCGGCGGTTAGTGTACCTACCCCTTTTTTCGTGCGGCAGTTAGTGTACCTCCCTGGGGGGAAGGGAAGGGGGGAAGACCCAAATTCAGGAAAAAGTCACTTTTTGAGGTAGAAATTTTGACCGATTTTTGCCCCTTTTTGGAAAAAATTCTCCATAAAAAGGGTATTTTAGCGACTTTTGGCATCATTGACCTAAAACTTACCCATTTTAGGCCTAAAAATGCCTATTTTAGGCCTAAAAACGCATATTTTAGGAAAAAATTGAGGCGATTAGTGTACCTGGCGCGGCGGTTAGTGTACTAGTGTACCTTGGTCGCGGCCACTGTAGTTCCTGGGGGGAGGGGGGTCCCCCTTCGGGCACGTCTGTTCCCCCTCCATGGTACGCCTGCCCCACTGTTCCCCCTCCGGGCAGGGTAGTACTTGGGGGGGGGGGGGGGGGGGGTATACTGGCAGGCGGAAAAAAACCGGTTTTTTTCCGGAAAAAAACCGAAAAAAACCGTTTTTTTCCGAGACCCGAATACTTTTCCATTTATTTTTCCGTGGGTACCTTTTCGGTTTTTGATCGGAAAAATATCCGTACTTTATTCCAATTTTTCCAAAAAATTGTAATGCAAAACTGATGAGTTTTTCGATTTCAGTGAAAAATTGGCTCGAGCACAAAAATTAACCGGCCCAAAATGGGCCAAAAAGCGTGTAAACCAAGTGTTTTCGACTGACTTCAACACTCTTCAATAGCACTCTCGTCACTTCGAACAAATTTTGCACTGAAATTGTTATATTTTTCGAAATTACGTTCTTAAGTACTGGAAAAGTACTTGGAAAAAAACGGTTTTTTTTTCGGAAAAAAACCGTTTTTTTTCCACGAAAAATAAAGAACGGTTCTTTATGACAGTATAGGGGGGGGTCCCCCCCAAATTCATCTATCTATCGTCAACACTTTTTGATTTCATCTATCTATCGTCAACACTTTTGGGCAAATCTATCTATCGTCAACAAATTCTGGGAACAATCTGTCTATCGTAAACACATTTCGACCCCAAAATGGGTATTTTTGCCTCAAAATGGCCCAAAATCGGTATTTTTTTGTCCCAAATAGGCAAAAAAATCGCGCGCTACGCGCGGATTTAGTACATCTGAGTGCATTTTCATTAATATTGACACATTATTACCCACTTAGTACACTATACTATACATTGATTTTTGGCGACCCCCTTCCCACCATCTATCTATCGTCAACAAGTTTGGGTCGACCCCCCCCAGATTTCGGACTTGGGTCATCTATCTATCGTCAGCACATTTCGGGTCCCAATCTATCTGTCGTCAACACCCTGACCAAGTACTACACTGCCTCCGGGTACGTCTGCTCCCCCCATTTTTACCTAAAATAGGCAAATTTTGGCCTAAAATAGGCATTTTTAGGCATAAAATGAGTGATTTTTAGGTCAATGTCGTCAAAAATCGCCAAAATACCTTTTTTATTGAGATTTTTTCCTAAAAGGGGCAAAAATGAGCCAAATTTTCGACCTCAAAAAATGACCTCCTCCCCTTCCCCCCAGGTGGGTACGTCTGTTCCCCCTCCGAAAAAAGGGGGCACCGCCTGTTCCCCCTCCGGACCCAGGAACTACACTGGTCGCGGCGGTTAGTGTACCCTTAGGGGGGACCCCCCTCCCCCCAGGAACTACCGTAAAAACCTAAATACAGCCCCCCCCCCCGCCCCCGGAATAGAGCCCCCCCCCGTAATACAGCCCCCCCAAAAAGGGGTCAGTGAATTAATAGAGCCCCCCCCCCCGGAATAGAGCCCCCCCCAAAGTAACATCCCCTATACTGTAGTGTATTAAGGCTTGATAGTGGTGTCAGTGTGGTGGCAGGCCAATCGACCCAAGATACCCTAGGGGGGGGGGAAGGTTTCGGACTTACTCGAGATACCCCCCAGAGGCTACCCAAGATACCCCTATGGTCCGTCAAAAGGCGAAAAAAGGCCGTTTTTTCATGCAATTTTACTGCAAAATTGGCCTAAAAATGGGTACTTTTTGACATTTTTGCCGAAAATTGGCCTAAAATGACCAATTTTTGGTGTTTGCGCGCGAAGCGCGCGATTTTTGGTGGTCCCGAGGTCGAAAAACACCGATTTTTGCCTTTAAAATCCATAAATCTACTTACTCGAGATACCCTTTGGGGTCGGCTCGAGATAGATACCCTTCCCCCCCCCCATCCCCCCCTAAGGGTTGACTCGAGATAGATACCCCTTAGGGGGGGGGGATCCCCCCCCCATCCCCCCCCCAGCCACTACAGTGAGTGGTGTACAGGTACATTTATGCACGTTTGTTGTTTGTTCAGAGCACATAATACGCCTCCTATCGACGAATAGACACGAATAAATGCGGTTGCAAGCGAAAAAACATCCTTTCAAACCCGTTTTTAGGGGTTTTTGGGGGTATTTCTGGGAACAATTTTTCAGGTTCGGGTCAGTGAATTAATAGAGGCCCCCCCCCCCGGCATAGAGCCCCCCCCCGTAATAGAGCCCCCCAAAATGGGGTCAGTGAGTTAATAGAGCCCCCACCTTCTCTTTACGCTTTTACGGTACACTGGGTAGAGTACATATGTGGAAAAATCCGAGGCGGGTAGCGGGTACCGTAAAAACCTAAATACAGCCCCCCGGAAGCCGGAATAGAGCCCCCCGTAATACAGCCCCCCAAAAAGGGGTCAGTGAATTAATAGAGGCCCCCCGTAATAGAGCCCGTGAATTAATAGAGGCCCCCGGAATAGAGCGCACCCGTAATAGAGCCGCCCAAAATGGGGTCAGTGAATTAATAGAGCCCCCCTTCTGTTTAGGTTTTTACGGTACCGTATTGTCGGAAATAGAACCCCCCCATTAATTGACCCCCCATTAATTGAACCCCCTAAATGGCTCGAAATCAAAAATAGAACCCCCCCCCATTAATAGAACCCCACCCCAACCTTCACCGTACCACAGATTAGTGGCATGGTACGGCTGTGTTATTGTGTCAAACGTTGTTTAAGCTTGCGTACACAACAGAATACAGGTTTTTAAGCATAATTGCCGCTGTTGAAGTTAGAAAATACCAAAAACAAGCCATTTTTATGGGCATTATTAACAATGATTTTTTTCGTCGGGGGGCCAAATGAAAATATAACCCCCCAATAATTGACCCCCCCCCATAAATTGAACCCCTCCAAAATGACCCCAGTGAAAAAATAGACCCCCGGGTTCTATTTCCGACAATACGGTAACCGGCACGTGAGCTTTTCGGTCTTTCTTAATTCAAAAAGCAAGGCCAAGTGTGCTGTGCAATTTGTTACCTGGGCCTATGGGTGGGCACAATACCCAATACCCAATACCAATACCACCCAATACCAATACCAATACCAGTGTTTGGTATTGGTATTGGGTCTGATTCTGGTATTGGGTATTGGGTATTGGTATTGAAGCTGGCCTGGTATTGGTATTGGGTATTGGTATTGGGTTTGCCCAGGTATTGGGTCAAAACCAATACCCAATACTAATCCTGAAAAACCCAATACCAAACCAATACCAAACCCAATACCTGACTCAAAACCCAATACCAAACCAATACCAAACCCAATACCAACCCAATACCAGGCCAAAAACCCAATACCAAACCAATACTAAGACCAATACCCAATACTCAATACCAATACCAACCCAATACCAAACCCAATACCAGGCACTTCAGTAGTATTGATCTGGTATTGGGTATTTGGTATTGGTATTGGGTCTCACCCGGTATTGGTATTGGGTATTGGTATTGGGTCACCAATTTGGTACTGGTATTGAGTATTGGGTATTGGTACAGGGCCGGTATTGGTATTGGGTGTCAAAACTGGTATTGTGCCCAGGCCTACCTGGGCCCGGTCCACAGAAACGGATTACCTGAATTGTCAGGTCCGCTGCGAAACAGTGATCAAAAAAATAAAAATAATTTGTCAGTTTTTAATTTTTTACCATGAGAAATTTGCTGACAAAAGCGAGCGACGAGTGATCTTTCGCATAATTTCCAGTTCAAATTTTCATTGAGCTGCTCGCAAAAGCTATGAAATTAACAATTTGACACACACATGAGTTAAAATATGGAAAGTGTGTGCCATTCAAATTCCCTTGGTCATTATTGGTGCTTCACGTTCACATGGGCAGACGAGAAATTTCAAGTTGCTTCGAAATCCGCACCAATGTAATGAACGAGAATCCGCCAAATTTTGCACGCGTTTGAGCATTCAAAGCAATCCCTGAAATGGCCAAAATCGTCATCGTTTGGGCCCAAAATGGTTATCTGTTTTGACGCACAATCACGTGAGGACATTGAAATTATTTGACAGCAAACATGTGTGTTTGACACGTTGAAGCCTCAAGTGCTGTTTGTCACGCGCGACGCAATACGAGCAGTGAAACATCACATTTGAACACCGCGCACTTAAGTGCGCAGGATGTGATATTGATATTTATTGGTGTTGATCATGCAAAATAATCAGATTATTTGTTTGTTGTCTCATCCTCCACGAAAAGCGTCTCTGCTAATTGTTTGTGGTCAACTGAAGCAGCCATGAACGTGCACAATGGCATCAGGGCTGAGTTGACGACATGTCAATAAGCCAAAACGTTCCATGCGTTGTTGTGTTTGTGCTCTAGTGTGCAGGTGGCCCACGCCGTTCTGTGTTCTGTTCCATGTGCATTGTGGTTGTCCCGTATCCCACCCAACCCATAAGGTGCATAGCGCACATCTTGTCAACTTGACGTGATCGCGGATACACGGGGACGCCCATCCGAGTTTGGATAGTTTTGTTCGGATCTTATTTTGTGACAATTTATAAAAACTTGGCAGCACTGCTTATAATCTTGACCAGCGCAAAAATATTCATTTCTGCCAAATCAATAACGTTCACACAGGTCAAAATTGAGGCTCCAACTCTGTCTCAAAACACGTACACCCGCGTCCGTATAAAAGTGCGAGACCTGGTCACTGTCATTATTATTGTCAAGCCACCTAACAAATGAATTGCAGGGTGTGTTTGGTTTGCACCCCTTCTCTCTCAAACATTGAGCGCTCAACACACACAGGTGGTGGTTATTTTGAAGCATGCTGCGCGCTATCATCAGCTCTGCTGTCCTTGACTAAGTGATGAAAACGTTTGGTCAGGGTTGGGGCGGGTGTTCTCCACCAGCTCAGAACAAAACAGTCGACCACCAGTGAAAATCAGCGTTGCTCATATGCGACTCAATTGCACCGTGCACGTGCTGCGTTGCTGTGGCTTGCACGGATTTGCAGTTCAATTTTGTCGCATGTCAGTGTTGCAGTTCAATTTGGGCTAAAAAAAAACACCGACACCACACTACACGCTTGTTTTTTTCTGATCTGAGCACAATTATGCCCTTATGCAACATGCTGTTTTGGGGGATTAACCAATCGGTGCTTTGATTCTTTTTCGTTGTCCCCCCTTTTCATTTGTGTGTTTTGGTTTGCGCTCCCATTTCACCTTGAGCGCGCTGCTTTGCCCATCCACACCCGCTTTTCAAATTTCTTGATTTTGTGTCTGATTGCACAATTGTGGACTTGTTACTGTCCGAGTTTTGACGAAATTGAAGTTTGATACTCATAATTTAAAAGCTGCACAAACGCATTGATCAAACTCAAAAAAAATTCTTTCATTCTCAAGCTGCCATCCCAATAATTTCGGACCATCATCATTTCTCATTTCATGAAATTCACCAAATTCTCGCGTTATCCCACACGCCCATCTGTTTATCTCATCCTGCGATCACAGAGGTCCGTGATCAAGGTTGTCTTATTTTACTGCCAGATTGGGTTACTCTACTGTGTCGTGTCTATCGTTAACCCACCGTTCGCTCATAGGCGCAGTGAAACATCAGGTGACCGAAGCACTGACTTGCTTGGCTCTAGTGCTCTATTGAGATCAGGCTGCCTGATCAAACCACATCGAAATTTGATCAACAGCCTGTATTTCTTTTGCAGCACTTGTCTACTGCCCCACCACGTTCGACGTGCATGCACTTGTGCAGCAGCGGGCAGACAGCGTGCAACACATGAAACATCATTCGGATCAGTGTGTCAGGTCGGTCAAGCAAGTTTGCGTGCGAGTTGCAGTATCACTCTGCTCCTCATTGCTTGCGCGCATTTGTTTGAATTTGCAATTTTGGCGCGCCAATTCTTGCGTTCGTGCTCAGCACCAGCAGGGCAGTTACCGTACCCAAACAGTCGTGCTTTCATCCTTGACTGGGCTGGACGTTTCGGCCGGGGTGGGGCGCACTCACAGCCAGGGTGCCACACACTTATGCGACTATTTTCGTTGATACATTTCTCTCCAATTGTTTTATTCCTATCGCAGATGTAGGTAATGTAACCGTTGTTGTTTGCAAGTGATTAGAGACCACTGGAACGGTCCTACTTTGTTTATGTGACACCACGCGCACCAGGTGAGCATCCGTTGGGGGTTGTTTTCTTTCGAATCCTTACGTTGGGCCCATCCACTTGCGTGCATGGCGCAAGTCCCCCGGTAACGCTATCTTGGTAGATCTCCCAGTCTGCGTCTGCACATGTTTGAATTTGTGCGTTTCCCGCGTCAAGTCACGCTTGGAAGACCATAGTGCGCATCATTGCTTACCGTAACCCAAGTGTGCACTGGGTGTCCGACCAATCGAATTCCAACAAACGACTTTGTCTTCCACGGCAACGACCATGTATTTTGCTTTCCGGTGCTCAAGAACGACCCTGCACAAGGCCAACACGAACAGTCTCAACAAACAAACGTCATAACGAGTGCGCACGCGTGTGAAACATCAACAATGGGGTCGTGCCAACGTTGACTTATTTTAAGTCCCTTGCTATTATTGCTGACATCCGCTTTCTATCGGCGGCACAATGACTTTATAAGAATTGGTCAAATTTTTTTCCTGAATTGTAATAAGCGGGAAAGTGACGGTGCAGTGACGTTGCGTTGCGCGATCACACACAAACCATGCAGTCACCAAAATGTTTCAGACGCGCAGCAACGTGGTTGATCTGCTGGATTATTTTCAGCTGAAAATGTTTTGTGAGAATCACAATTAGCGCAGTGGTTAAGAGGGACTAAAATTGAAAATCAGGATTGATTTTGATGAATTCTTATATGGTCATTGTGCGACCAATAGCTATAGTGTTTCCTTTTTATGCAAGTCAAAGGAAACAAGCTACCCCACGTTACAACTCAACTCAGTTTGGGGTCGAGGTTTCAGAAACCAATGAAAGAGATTAAGAATGTGTCCTTGTTAATCCAAGCAAGACACTCAGCAGCAAACATGGTGAAATGTTTCATTGACATGCTGGCAGAGCACACGCACAAAGCGCATAGCGAGCGTGTGAAACATTGTTGTTGTTAGATTCCACAGGCAAACTTTGACACGTTTTTGCCAGCTGCGTGATTGAATCGAAATTGTAATCTCGACCTCAACTAGACGTTCAGTTTAGTTCAGTTCAGAACCCGCGTGTTTCCTTGGATCAAGAAAAACAGGAAACACTATATATTCGTGCTTTCATCAGCATCAGGGTTGAAAAAAAAAATTTTTTTATTAACGAGCTTTTTTTTTTTAAAAAAAAATTTTTTTTTTGATTTTTTTTTTGACGAAAAATTTTTTTATTAGAAAAAGTGTTGCAAACGACGTTTCAGGATAAATGAAATCGATACAACATATTTTTCAAAAATTGAAAAATTTTCGCCTCAGACCGAACTTGTGTGGTGACACCCGGTAGTATTGTGCAGATTCCATGGTCTCCGACCAGTCTGAGGTTGATGTTCACTAACGATGTTACTCTGATGTATTGTAGCATGCCGTACAACGTATTTTAAGGCATCTAATGCCGTATATCTGAGATACGACCATCAAAATATCGATTACAGCCCAAATCTTGCGCGTCAGATCGACTTTGCGCGACCGGTTTTGCACCAGACCTGCATATATACATGTGTAGTAGCATGTAGTAGTACATTATCGGTGCCACATCACTATAAAAGACCAGCCCCGCGCATCCCTGTACGGATTTGGGGACAATACAGGGCGCCGCAGGCGCGATTTTGGAAAAATTGTCTCGTCCACAGAAAAAAAGTGCCAATTTTTTGCCTCGAAAAAGGCTATTTTTGGACATTTTAGCCCATTTTGGGCAACTTTTTTTTATTAAAAAAAAAAAGCAAAATCTGAGTTACAAAAAAAAAAATTTTTTTTTTTAAAAAAAAATTTTTTTTGAAACAACCCTTATTGCTTGAACTATTTGTGGCTAATTTATGTTTGCTAGGCGTGCAGTGCTCCAGGACATCGTCAGTGCCAAACATTGTTATCATGCCTCGCGGCTAAAACACTTGCGCGATTCCCTGTCAAAAACTCAGACCCGCCTTTGAGTTTCAGGGTTCGCACGTCGCGCACCTTTTCTGTCCCTCATTTTTTCAAGAAAAAACATGTTTTGATCAATGAAACTTTTCGTGAAAAAAAACAAGGTTTTGCTCAAAAAATACGCCACGCGGCGACCCACAGCACACCAAATCGGGACAGAGGTTGTATCGGTGAGCTGTGTGCGATGATCCGATCCCGCAGCCGTGACCTACAGCGTTGATGTTTCACCAACCCACTCCGATGTGCACTTGGGTGGTGAGTTCAATTGCATTTTTCCTCAATTATTATTGCTTGAACTTTGGCCAAACTTTAATTTGTGGCTAATTTATGTTTGCTAGGCGTGCAGTGCTCCAGGACATCGTCAGTGGCAAACATTGTTATCATGCCTCGCGGCTAAAACACTTGCGCGATTCCCTGTCAAAAACTCAGACCCGCCTTTGAGTTTCAGGGTTCGCACGTCGCGCACCTTTTCTGTCCCTCATTTTTTCAAGAAAAAACATGTTTTGATCAATGAAACTTTTCGTGAAAAAAAACAAGGTTTTGCTCAAAAAATACGCCACGCGGCGACCCACAGCACACCAAATCGGGACA
The DNA here is from genome assembly GCA_030248065.1 of Rhynchonema sp. JSB1_4. Classification (NCBI taxonomy): domain Eukaryota; kingdom Metazoa; phylum Nematoda; class Chromadorea; order Monhysterida; family Xyalidae; genus Rhynchonema; species Rhynchonema sp. JSB1_4. The sequence goes on from JASAMV010008362.1 coordinate 26,491, forward strand.
GAGGTTGTATCGGTGAGCTGTGTGCGATGATCCGATCCCGCAGCCGTGACCTACAGCGTTGATGTTTCACCAACCCACTCCGATGTGCACTTGGGTGGTGAGTTCAATTGCATTTTTCCTCAATTATTATTGCTTGAACTTTGGCCAAACTTTAATTTGTGGCTAATTTATGTTTGCTAGGCGTGCAGTGCTCCAGGACATCGTCAGTGCCAAACATTGTTATCATGCCTCGCGGCTAAAACACTTGCGCGATTCCCTGTCAAAAACTCAGACCCGCCTTTGAGTTTCAGGGTTCGCACGTCGCGCACCTTTTCTGTCCCTCATTTTTTCAAGAAAAAACATGTTTTGATCAATGAAACTTTTCGTGAAAAAAAACAAGGTTTTGCTCAAAAAATACGCCACGCGGCGACCCACAGCACACCAAATCGGGACAGAGGTTGTATCGGTGAGCTGTGTGCGATGATCCGATCCCGCAGCCGTGACCTACAGCGTTGATGTTTCACCAACCCACTCCGATGTGCACTTGGGTGGTGAGTTCAATTGCATTTTTCCTCAATTATTATTGCTTGAACTTTGGCCAAACTTTAATTTGTGGCTAATTTATGTTTGCTAGGCGTGCAGTGCTCCAGGACATCGTCAGTGCCAAACATTGTTATCATGCCTCGCGGCTAAAACACTTGCGCGATTCCCTGTCAAAAACTCAGACCCGCCTTTGAGTTTCAGGGTTCGCACGTCGCGCACCTTTTCTGTCCCTCATTTTTTCAAGAAAAAACATGTTTTGATCAATGAAACTTTTCGTGAAAAAAAACAAGGTTTTGCTCAAAAAATACGCCACGCGGCGACCCACAGCACACCAAATCGGGACAGAGGTTGTATCGGTGAGCTGTGTGCGATGATCCGATCCCGCAGCCGTGACCTACAGCGTTGATGTTTCACCAACCCACTCCGATGTGCACTTGGGTGGTGAGTTCAATTGCATTTTTCCTCAATTATTATTGCTTGAACTTTGGCCAAACTTTAATTTGTGGCTAATTTATGTTTGCTAGGCGTGCAGTGCTCCAGGACATCGTCAGTGGCAAACATTGTTATCATGCCTCGCGGCTAAAACACTTGCGCGATTCCCTGTCAAAAACTCAGACCCGCCTTTGAGTTTCAGGGTTCGCACGTCGCGCACCTTTTCTGTCCCTCATTTTTTCAAGAAAAAACATGTTTTGATCAATGAAACTTTTCGTGAAAAAAAACAAGGTTTTGCTCAAAAAATACGCCACGCGGCGACCCACAGCACACCAAATCGGGACAGAGGTTGTATCGGTGAGCTGTGTGCGATGATCCGATCCCGCAGCCGTGACCTACAGCGTTGATGTTTCACCAACCCACTCCGATGTGCACTTGGGTGGTGAGTTCAATTGCATTTTTCCTCAATTATTATTGCTTGAACTTTGGCCAAACTTTAATTTGTGGCTAATTTATGTTTGCTAGGCGTGCAGTGCTCCAGGACATCGTCAGTGCCAAACATTGTTATCATGCCTCGCGGCTAAAACACTTGCGCGATTCCCTGTCAAAAACTCAGACCCGCCTTTGAGTTTCAGGGTTCGCACGTCGCGCACCTTTTCTGTCCCTCATTTTTTCAAGAAAAAACATGTTTTGATCAATGAAACTTTTCGTGAAAAAAAACAAGGTTTTGCTCAAAAAATACGCCACGCGGCGACCCACAGCACACCAAATCGGGACAGAGGTTGTATCGGTGAGCTGTGTGCGATGATCCGATCCCGCAGCCGTGACCTACAGCGTTGATGTTTCACCAACCCACTCCGATGTGCACTTGGGTGGTGAGTTCAATTGCATTTTTCCTCAATTATTATTGCTTGAACTTTGGCCAAACTTTAATTTGTGGCTAATTTATGTTTGCTAGGCGTGCAGTGCTCCAGGACATCGTCAGTGGCAAACATTGTTATCATGCCTCGCGGCTAAAACACTTGCGCGATTCCCTGTCAAAAACTCAGACCCGCCTTTGAGTTTCAGGGTTCGCACGTCGCGCACCTTTTCTGTCCCTCATTTTTTCAAGAAAAAACATGTTTTGATCAATGAAACTTTTCGTGAAAAAAAACAAGGTTTTGCTCAAAAAATACGCCACGCGGCGACCCACAGCACACCAAATCGGGACAGAGGTTGTATCGGTGAGCTGTGTGCGATGATCCGATCCCGCAGCCGTGACCTACAGCGTTGATGTTTCACCAACCCACTCCGATGTGCACTTGGGTGGTGAGTTCAATTGCATTTTTCCTCAATTATTATTGCTTGAACTTTGGCCAAACTTTAATTTGTGGCTAATTTATGTTTGCTAGGCGTGCAGTGCTCCAGGACATCGTCAGTGCCAAACATTGTTATCATGCCTCGCGGCTAAAACACTTGCGCGATTCCCTGTCAAAAACTCAGACCCGCCTTTGAGTTTCAGGGTTCGCACGTCGCGCACCTTTTCTGTCCCTCATTTTTTCAAGAAAAAACATGTTTTGATCAATGAAACTTTTCGTGAAAAAAAACAAGGTTTTGCTCAAAAAATACGCCACGCGGCGACCCACAGCACACCAAATCGGGACAGAGGTTGTATCGGTGAGCTGTGTGCGATGATCCGATCCCGCAGCCGTGACCTACAGTCACAAACGGGCAGTAGCGAGGTTATATTTTTTACAATGAGCCAGATAACGTGACAATTCGCGTTGGGGATAGCCTGTCCACCATATGTACCAACATCTGTAGATTGTAGTATAAAAAGTGAAGGGAAAGTGAAGTCACGGGAAAGGTAAATGATTGGCACATCTTTTAAGCAAAGTTACATGAAAACAGCTGCATAACCCGCGGTGTTGGAACGATAATTTTGACTTCAAGCAGATTTGACTTCCTGGAATAACTGAATGCGCACATAATGATGCCTGCTTAGGTTGTTTAGTAGAGCCGTTGACTGTCTAACGTTGTAATGACATTGTACCGATGCGAAATACAAGCGCCGCAGGCGATTTTTTGAGAAAAAACAAGCAGAAACATGCATAAAAACATGCATTTTTACCACAAAAAGGGGGAAAATAATAAAAAAAAGTGGTGAAATAATAAAAAAAGTGAACTTACTTTTCTAATTTTTAAAAACCGAAAAAGTGGTGAACTTTTTTTAAAAAAAATTTTTTTTACAAAAAAATTTTTACTTTTTTAAACCCAACCCTGGCTATGCCCCAGGACTTTCTCAGTGTCAATAAATGTTACCATCCTTGTTTGTCATCTGCGTGATCCCCCACCAAGATCGTTGAATCTTCTTTGAGGGACCGCGTAATAACCTTTTGTCCGCAGTGCCCAACAGCTTCAAAGATTGTTATTTTGAGTAATTTTCAATCCACGTCGAAACGGGTCTGTTGATCGACACAAATGAAATGACTGCATTTTTCAGATGCCAGGACAACCTCGTTCCAAATCGACGCACAACGATTGCACTTGATTGATTTCAACTTTTATAGATCGATTATTGCTTTATCCGTCTAATTTTTTTGCGAGTTTTAATTTTCCGAAATGTGATTGGCTGGTGGGCGCCTGAGAGCCAATCAGCGTGGGAAAATTTGTTTCGTGTTGCGTCAGAGAACGAAGTATAGTTAGGCCCTACACTAACATTGACACTTACACTAACACTGAAGTTTACACTAGCACTAACACTAACGTTGACACTATCACCAACATAAACGCATGGATTTTCTCTTTTGTGTTTATTTTTATGTCAACGTTAGTATTAGTGTAAGTGTCAATGCTAGTGCTAGTGTTAGGTTAAGGTAATCCGCTTCTGTGGACCGGGCCCAGGTATCAGTATTGCCCGTACTCTGGCAAAAACGCTGTTTGAAGATGTGGTTCACGGGAGATTTGAATTCTTTTTTGCGACTCAGAAGATGCGTGAATACCTAGTTCTGACCCTGCCCCCTTCCCACCGCAGTGCCCGTTCCCTTTTCAGATTGCTCGTTTTGCTTATGTGTGTTGTGCGCGTGTACCGAGCTGTGACAGTCATGATGACCGTGAGAGTGCCTGAATCATGACTGAATTGAAATTTGTGCTCTAGTATTCATGCAGCAGGGCGGCAAAAAGTCCTGTTCATGCGTTTCTGAGTTACAGATCGGGTTTGTTTGTCGGGTTAGGGGTAAATGAACCGAAACTCAGCTAACTACATGCTTTGGTCAATTACAGGCCTATATGCAGGCCTACAAGGACTCAGAAAAGTTCTTAGGTGCCAAAGCCCACCACAAGAATTGTGCAACACGGTTGCTGTTATTCAGCCACCTGTTTCGGCAAGGACTTGAAGATTAATGGGTTTTGAACTCCCCCGCCCCGCGGCAATGTTTCTGAAACAGATCAAAATTCATCTTTGTACTTCATTTCATTTCTGTGGACACCTTGCATGTTTAAGGCCCAACTATACTTCGTTCTCTGACGCAACAAAGAACAAAAGAACATCAAGAACTTGATGGAACAAGAACAAGCTAGAACTGAGTTGCGGCTTGTTCTTTGTTCTCAACTGTTGCCGCTTGTTGCGTTGTTTCACGAGGGAACTATTGTTCTTCCATGTTCCGGGACGAAACAAACGCTATGAAAGAGAAAAATTCAAATTTTTATGAAGCCCCAGTTGCCCCCAGAGATTTAAGGAGCGCTGCTGCACGCTTATCTGAAAGGTGTGGCGGCCAAAATTAACGTTAAAAAACAGCGAAAAAATAATAATGTGTGTGGAGCACCGTTCACTGATAATCAGCACTTGGTTGGGAACAATGACGGCTCCTTTAGGTTAGGGACGGGGCATGAGACCTAGGGTGGCTGAAAAAGCAACGAGTTATCGACTTTCATTTGATCTTGCAAACTGAAACACCGCTTGATAAACAAAGAACGTATTTGCCCAAAAAGTTCGGCAACAATTGGTGTGAAATGCATCCACCATCTGATGGACGCGACTGGGTTGTCAACTTGCTGTGTCAGGCAACATAATACGTTATCCGCCAGCCACACATCATATAGTGCACACCACACACACACAAGCACACACACACACACACACACAATGCGCATAACGCACAGCATAACGTTATCAGCACCTCATTAGCAGCACTCAATTGGTTCTTATAAAGGATTAGCGCGCTAGACAACCACGGTCCAGTGTTGTGGTGGAAGTGCGTTGACTCGCCAGCCCAAGCACACTGGTCCGCCACTGGTTCGAGACCGCCCTGGGGTCAGTACTCATTTGTCATTTTCTGAACTTTTTTTATTTTTTCTTTCTTTTTCCACTTCAATCACTCAAGTATTGGTTACACAATGACTTTATAAGAATTGGTCAAATTTTTTTCCTGAATCGTAAAGAGGGAATGTGACGGGGTGGTGACGTTGCGTTGCATGATCGCACACAAAGCATGTAGTAAAGAGAATGTTTCAGACCTGCGGCAACGTGGTTGATCTGCTGGATTACTTTCAGGTGAAAATGTTTTGTGAGAATCACAAATAGCACAGTGGTTAAGAGTGACTGAACTTGAAAATCAGGATTGATTTGATGAATTCTCATATGGTTATTGTGCGACCAATACCATCAACAAATGTCACAAACAGCACTGAATTGCGCTTGACGACAGAGAAAATGACCAAAGAACAATCACAAAGTTGAAAAATTTCAACTCTGTTATTTGTTCTCTTGAGAACAGGATTTGGGTGTTTCGTCGTGTTTCGCCACGAACGCGTTTATACTTTTTTGGCTGTTTCACGTTGCGTGTTCTCAGGCAAGTATAAAGGCACTACGAAACAGGTTGAAGCAAGAACACGAATTTCTTGTTCTTGTTGCGTCAGAGAACGAAGTATAGTTGGGCCTTTAAAACAGGCGGCACAATAAAAATGAACACAGTCAACTATGTACCGGGACGTACAATTTCGCTCGGCATAAAAAGTAATTCGTTGTAACATGTTTGAGCACCAATCGTGGGCCTCAGTAAACCGTGTGTTATAGCTCGGATTCACTGTAACGAAAATGACACGGTGACAGAAAAACAAAGGCAATACAAAAAATCACGGATTCCTTGCTGTACGTAAAATACGGTACACGTAAGAACACGGGGACAAGCTAAAGCTTTTCGTGAAGAGAAGTAAGATCAATAAAAATCATACGGTAGGCTATTCTTTACAAACAACAAGTATAACAGGACGGTATGTAGATTAATTTGTTGTTCAGATTGGCTTAGCCCCGACCACCTCTATTTCCCACACCACCGCCACGGAAACCGCTTCCTCCTCTTCCTGCCCCTCTGCCTTCTCCTCCACGACCTGGGAAACCACGTCCAAAGCCGCCTTGACCTGAAGCTGCATTTTTTTATTCCTATTGTCTTATTTATATAATGAAGCGCTGCCTACTGTTCCTGTCTGAATGCTACGCTCCAGAAAGCCTCGATATCACATTCACAATTACGTATTCGTATTATATGCATCTTGCTTGAGTCATTCCAATCATCTAACCTCCTCCTCTTGCCCACGCAGGGCCACCACCTCCATTGTTCTGGCCAAACGGTGGGGAGCCACCATTTTCGAACGGCACACCCATTGGACCACCGTTAGTGAATGGTTGTCCGTTCGGAGTGTTGCCACCGCCGTTCACAAACGTGCCGCCACGCGACCACGGCGGACCGCGACCATTTGGAGGTCCACCACCTGGCCCTATAATATAAGGATGAACGTGAGTATTAGCATGGATGAACATATCATATCTTCAAGCATCGAATAATAATACAAACCTCCCCTTCCACCTGGGCCTGGTCCTTGTCCACCTTGCCCGCCCTGGCTTTCGCCTGGTCCACCTGGTCCCCAATTTGGCGGTCCGCCACCTGGCCCTACAACGCAAAGATGAACGTGAGTATTAGCACGAATGAAGATGTCACATTCTCCGGCATCGAATAACAATGCTAACCTCCCCTTCCACCTGGGCCTGGCCCTTGCCCACCCTGGCCTCCACCTCGTCCACCTGGTCCCCCATTTGGCGGTCCGCCACCTGGCCCTACAATACAAAGATGAACATGAGTGCTAGCATGGATGAAGGTGTCACAATCGCCAGCATCTAATAACAATGCTAACCTCCCCTTCCACCTGGACCTGGTCCTTGTCCACCTTGCCCACCCTGGCCTCCACCTCGTCCACCTGGTCCCCCATTTGGAGGTCCACCACCTGGCCCTATAATACAAAGATGAACGTGAGTACTAGCATGGACGAAGATGTCACAATCTCCAGCTTCGAATAACAATGCTAACCTCCTCTTCCACCTGGACCTGGTCCTTGTCCACCTTGCCCACCCTGGCCTCCACCTCGTCCACCTGGTCCCCCATTTGGAGGTCCACCACCTGGCCCTATAATACAAAGATGAACGTGAGTACTAGCATGGACGAAGATGTCACAATCTCCAGCTTCGAATAACAATGCTAACCTCCCCTTCCACCTGGACCTGGTCCTTGTCCACCTTGCCCACCCTGGCCTCCACCTCGTCCACCTGGTCCCCCATTTGGAGGTCCACCACCTGGCCCTATAATACAAAGATGAACGTGAGTACTAGCATGGACGAACATGTCACAATCTCCAGCTTCGAATAACAATGCTAACCTCCCCTTCCACCTGGACCTGGTCCTTGTCCACCATGCCCACCCTGGCCTCCACCTCGTCCACCTGGTCCCCCATTTGGCGGTCCACCACCTGGCCCTACAATACAAAGATCAACGTGAGTACCAGCATGGATGAAGATGTCACATTCTCCAGCATCGAATAACAATACTAACCTCCCCTTCCACCTGGACCTGGTCCTTGTCCACCTTGGCCTCCACCTCGTCCACCTGGTCCCCCATTTGGAGGTCCACCGCCTGGTCCTATGATACAAAGATGAACGTGAATATTAGCATGGATAAACATGTCACATTTTCCAGCATCGAACAACAATACTAACCTCCTCTTCCACCTGGACCTGGTCCTTGTCCACCTTGCCCACCCTGGCCTCCGCCTCGTCCACCTGATCCCCCATTTGGAGGTCCACCACCTGGCCCTATAATACAAAGACGAACGTGAATATTAGCATGGATAAATATGTCACATTTTTCAGCATCGAACAACAATACCAACCTCCCCTTCCACCTGGGCCTGGTCCTTGTCCACCTTGCCCGCCCTGACCTCCGCCTCGTCCACCTGATCCCCCATTTGAAGGTCCACCACCTGGCCATATACCAATACAAAGATGAACGTGAGTATTAGCATGGATGAACATATCACATTTTCAAGCATCGAATAACAATACAAACCTCCCCTTCCTCCTGGGCCTGGTCCTTGTCCACCTTGCCCGCCCTGACCTCCGCCTCGTCCACCTGATCCCCCATTTGAAGGTCCACCACCTGGCCCTATAATACAAAGATGAACGTGAGTATTAGCATGGATGAACATATCATATCTTCAAGCATCGAATAACAATACAAACCTCCCCTTCCTCCTGGGCCTGGTCCTTGTCCACCTTGCCCGCCCTGACCTCCGCCTCGTCCACCTGATCCCCCATTTGAAGGTCCACCACCTGGCCCTATAATGCAAAGATGAACGTGAGTATTAGCATGGATGAACATATCACATCTTCAAGCATGGAATAACAATACAAAACAAACCTCCCCTTCCACCTGGACCTGGTCCTTGTCCACTTTGCCCGTCCTGGCCTCCGCCTCGTCCACCTGGTCCTATAATACAAAGATGACGGATGACCATGTCACATATTCAAGCATCGAGTATAAAATAACCTCCACTTCCACTTGGGCCTGGGCCTTGTCCGCTACCACCTCCGTTGCCAGATCCCCCAACATTTGATGGTCCACCTTCGTTGCCGGGCCCTACAAAGCAAAAGTACAGTAGATTACAATCACATCGTGGGCCAATGGGATGTGTACATGGATCTCATTGTCACGCATGGAACAAAAATTTGGTTATAATGAAAATATTTTGATACCTAAAATAACCTATACCTCCGCCAGGGGGTGTTCCGCCGCCGCTATTTCCATTTTGATTTTGCCTCAGTTGTCCCAGAAAGTCTGGTCCACCATTGTGATCCCAGTCAGTGCCCCAATTTGAGCCACTGTTGTCATTAGTGTTGTCGTCACCACGACCCCAGCTGTTACCTCCACCGCGGGCCCACTGAAAGATTGTAGGCTGTTTTTATCATTTTCAGCCAGTCCCAAATCTTTGGTGACAACTGCAAGGCACATTTTTTGCAAGCGCCAGAAAACGGAATTGTCATCAGAAAAACAAATCAAAGCGCTTACTGGTGGTGGAGCTCTCGCCGTCCACACGGTGCACCAGAGCACCACAGCTACTGCTGTAAATTTTACCATTTAGTTTTGAACTTTTACAAATAATGAACTGAAGACCTCTAACCGAATCAATGTACTTTTATACCCGTTACGTGCTTGGTGGAACTAGTTTCCGAATTCCAAATTAACGTAATGCAGACGCGTGAAAGGGCAGCTTAAAGGGCTCGGGACATAACCGAAGGAAGGGTAGCAGGACATATTGTTACACACCGTTGGAAAGCATTCCGACAGCCTATGTCACGCACAAATTTTAAGCCCCTTGGAGATTCGCTATCTCTTGGTAGAGCGACTTTTCGTTACAGAAAAAAGTGAATTTTTGCACAAATTGGAACGACCGGTGCAGAAACCCCAAATGAGTTGAAGGTCAAGTAACACATGGATAGGATTACAACAGCTTCCGAATAGCTTACCATCACAATTTCAGTCGCTCAAAGCATTACTTCACACGGTGAGGGTGCGAAACATTCCAAAAATCGGCCTTATTTTTCGAGAACACAAGTTTGTCCCTGAATTTTGAGGCCACGCTTAGCGCTGTGGAAATAAGAATGCAATGGGGAAATAGAGCATCGTCGAAAGTACCAGAAAATAAGGGTTTTAAATTTTTTAACTCGTGGCTGGCTCCGTGACAGGCCTAAAAATCCATTAAATTGCCGCTAAATTAGGTGGTTACATTCATCGCCAGAATTGTGACGCATAAAGGCCACAGATTGTATCGGATTCGAAACAAAAAAATGAGAGAAACGTCGGTTTTAACAGCCTATCAAGGTCCGAAGACCCCAAGGTCTACAGATCTCTCGGGGCAGTCATACTAACCTGAATATGATATTCAGCCATAAATGCTTATTGTTGACAGCTATCGTAAATGTGATAGCACCAAACAATGTATCTCGGGAGTAGCTTTCGAATGATATATAACAAGCCCCAATAAATTCTTACGCTTAAGGGCAGAGGTTAAAAAATTGCTTTTTTGACGATTCTGGAATGAACCGTCACGTCACCGTGTGCGATTTCGGAATTTTGACCGTTTCTTGTCCATAACAAGAGATAGTATGGGCATGTCATACATCGTTCGATAGCTAATTCAGAGTTACATCGTTTGATGCTATTAAATATGCAATAGTTTATAAGAGCAACGACTTATAGCCAAATATCTTATTCAGGCTGGCATGGCTGCAGCAGTCGGACCATGGGGTTTGAAGTCTTGAAACTCGTCTAGATTGTTGGACTGTGCGTTTATCTCAATTTCTCGTTTCCAATGCAATGCAATACGTGGCTTATTTACATCACATTTCCGTCAATGAATGCAACAATGCAGTTTAGTGGCAATTTTTAGGTCTTTTTGGGCCTGTCACGCCGCTATCTAAGTGTTTTAAAATTTAAAAACCTTATTTTCTCGTACTTTCGAAAATGCTTCATTTTTCTACTGTATTTTCATTTCTACAACGTAAAGCGCGGCCTCAAAATTTAGAGACAAACTTCTGTTTTCGAAAAATGTGGCCGATTTTTGGAACATTTCGCACCCTCACCGAATGAATCAGTGCTTTGAGCGACTGAAGTTCTCATGATAAGTGGTCCAGAAGCCGTTGTAATCCTATGCACGTGTTACTTGACTTTCAACTCATTTGTAGTTTCTGCATCGGTCGCTTGAAGTTGTGAAAAATTCACTTTTCTCTGGAATGAAAAGTCGCTCCACCAAGAGATAGCGAATCTCTGAGGAGCTAAACATTTGTGCGTGACATATGCTATAACAGTGCTTTCCAACAATGTATAACACTGCGCTCTGCTGCCCTTCCTTCGGTTGTGTCCCGAGCCCTTTAAAGACGTGTAGGTGTATATATGTACGTGCAACCGCACTCATAAAAATGACGGAAGACAACCGCGTTTTTGTCATACACAATTGATAAACATGCATGCAGTTGGTGTTCTTGGCATGAATCGAACGGGTCATCAACTTTCTAGCACAATCAAACGCGGAAGCAAGCTCGTGCTCAAGCGTGTTGACGTGACTGTTTTGGTCGGAGACGTGCACGTGTGGGCACGCGTGTTCGGTTGCACTGCAGGTTACGTGATACACATACTGAAAGGTTTGCGAACAGGGGTTAATCATGGACGATCAACACAAAATAGACAATTTTACTGCGTCATATGGAATGGATCACTATGATGACGTATTGCATGTTCAAGAAAGTTGCCACCATCTGGGTCAGTTCATTTTTGGTTGTCAGTCAGAAGGTTGGATATGCGCAGTGGAGTTCTTCGTGGTGAGAATAATGTGCTGTGCTAATATGTATAGTAGGTTGTACTTTTGTGCACGAAACGTCAATGGCGCAATTTGCTAGAGCCGGGACTCTGTGACCATCGGGTGACGGACAATATAGGGGTGGTGACGCTGATGAAGTATTCGGCAAAGAAAGAGACTTTGGCTAGCGAACGGAATCATTATCAAGTATTGGGTTGAACTCGATTGGTACATAGGTAGTGCGATTAAAAATGCGATGTATGGTCCGTCCACCAGCTCATGTCACTTTTTGACGCTGCTGGCCGACGTGTCCCTTCCTCCACGTCCTAATGAAAGAGAAATTGAATTTCGGAAAAAATTATTCTTGCTCCTAAATTGTGATTTTTTTATGATATCGACGTGTTTTATCCATTTCAATTTAATTTAATTTTAAATTTGATCGAGTTCAATCTTTTCGACACATTCTATCATTTTTTCAGTTTTTCTGCAAAATCGGTCACACTCAATTTCTCTTTCATTAGAACGTGGAGGAAGGAAACAAGTCGGCCGGCAGCAACACAAAGTGACATGAGATGATGGATGGACCATATGTAGGTACATAACGCCATGGGCAACCATATCCAAAGTGTGTTACTCGATCGTCGGAGAGCCTGTGCCCAGTATTTTATCATCAGACAAGACAGTTTTCACACTGCACCAGACCCTGACTTAGAACACATGATATTGGTCGCACCATATAAGAATTCATCAAAATCAATCCTGATTTTCACGTTCAGTCACTCTTATTACTACGTGTTTTGTGTGTGATCGCACAACGCAACGTCATAGCCCCGTCACCAGCCTGCTTTGCGATTCAGGAAAAAAAATTGACCAATTCTTATAAAGTCCTTGTGCGACCAATATTCCTGCTCATCACAAAATTTCAGATGTATCGATGGTTGTTTTATTTCAACGTCAAATGATTTGCGTATTGCATGGTAATTATGCAAAAAAACAAAAATAAAGTAAGGATCTGCACCCAAAAAAAGTATCGACTAAACAACAACAATCAAAAATTTATCATACGTGACCCGATCTAGTGAAACTATATTTGATCTTGTCAAATTCTAAGCGACAACGATAAGAACGCTAATTATTTACAGGACCATACGTGCGACTCCCCTCCGCTGTCATAATTTTGCTTACTTATGTAGCATGATGAAATCTGACCACGAACAGTCAATAGGTGAGATGGGGCACTTGAACATGTCCACACCAAATTTTGGGCCGACCTCGGACCTTCTGTCGAGTACCTCAGACTCGAGAAATAGAACCAAATATACGAGCACAAACCTCCAAGCAACTGCTGCACCCATAAAACATGAATAACGAACATTGAATAACAAAAATCTGGACAAAGTGTAGTTGGTAAGCTCACAACAATAAGAAATAAACTAGATGATCGCAGCAAGACACAGGCGCCATCACTATTCTGCATGTACAGCTTCTTTGGGTGCCCGATGCGTGCGTTTCCGACCAATTCGCCACTGAAAAACAACTAGATATTAGAAAAGTACAAATGAAGTCCTTGTTAGAATGTAATCAACAAAAATCGTATAGCCAATCCACGTCGCATCACAAACACAAACATCCAAATGCAGGTATGCATGATATGGCCGATGTGTCACCAACAGACAGGAGATGAAATTAACTCTGTCACTGTTCGTACTGTTTGTGGGCCACATGTACAGTTTGAAAGAAAGTACTACCAATATAGACAAGACAATTTTTGTTTGCACCGTGTTTTGCGAAACGTTGGGCCCAGCCTGAAAGTTGTTCATTCCAATAAGAGGGTACTGGACACAAAGTATCCCAAACCTAAAAACTGACTGAGTATCTCACGACGAAGTATCCCACAATTTGTTCGCGTGGGACACATAGCCGTCATGTTGAGTACTATGACAGCGTATGCATCCCTGAGAAAACGACGCAGTATTCCCAAATCATTCAATATAACATAGGCTCTGCCTGAGCTTATTGGTATTGGCAAGGATCAATTACTTTGTGATAAGGACTGTTTCTGGAGTTGGGATACTGAGCCGGTTTTTTAGGATAGGTTTGGGATACTGCTCGTCGGATACATCGTCGTGTCGGTTTGGGACACTTCGACATGGACCAACAGCAGGCAGGGGCGTTTTCGGTTATTTAGTCGTTGAATCAATGATTTTACGATGGTCTAAATTCGGGCTTCTGTAAATCGCAAAATGTCGGGTCAAAATTAATCGCAATCGCTGTGTTCAACGGAGCCCCCTGATTGAGCAAGACCGACCCACCTTTTCCCATTGCCCAATATCGACCTCGTCATCTTTGTCTATACAACACGGCAGAATGCACAGGATGAGCACCGCAAACACAATGATGAAATACAGCACGAACACGGCGATAAAGCCGAGGTAGTCGTACAACTCCATTTCCTGCTTCAGATTCACCATCTTGATTGATTATTTGTTCGGTCAGATCTGACTTGATGGAATACAGATCTGAAAAGTAACGTTTAGTTTGAAACTTTCAATACGAAACAGTTTCTTCAAGCGCTGCAACGTGGACCAGGTCCAGACAGAACATGAGTGGGTAATAGACGATAACAGGGCAGAATGGGGCGTGAGCTCGACAGACACGATAAGCCAGGGATATCAGTTCATGCTCAACATGAGATAAAAAAACCAGCAACGCTAATAGCTGGTGGTGGTGCATTTAGCTTTATGTATTTTGGCACAAAAACTGTGCCAGTTCGCTGCAGACGATAACAACCCCGAAAAGCTTACAAATGAGCACAAATGAAGAAAATGTCGGTACCTATGCATTGTACATACGGTATACTGGTGCAGGAAAGGGGGTACCTGGGGCCCTTTAGCTGTTTAGTGTGATGCCTTGAATTATACATGGCTTTATTGGCGCCGATTTTTGAACAATCAAGTGGATAAAAACGACATTTATGAAATGGAACAAGCACCGGATAATAATGACTTTTCGCCCAGGTAGCCCCAAATTCAGACCCAGCTGCGCCCCCGGTAAGGTGCGAGCCAAAAGCTCACTCACTAAACGCTCAATACAATATTCACAATAATACAGCATATATACAAATTTATGTATTCTGGCAAGTGCACTACGCGCATATTGGCCGACAATATCTACAAACAGCAGCTCAGAAAATTTTCGACATTTTCTGATGTCTGTTCTGTTGTTGTGTGCGCATAGTGTGTGTACCTTTGGGCTTGAGCAAACGCGCGCATAGTCGTTTCAGCTACATATGATGACAGTAGCCGCTAAAGTGCACACATTTTACTACACAACACGACACGACACCACAGACCCAACCCGAAAGGTTCGTTGCAAAACTGCGGGTGCAGGATTGGGGATTAGTTTTCATCTGTGCGTGCCATGGTGCCAAACACAAGCTGGATAGAGTGCACTTGCTGTTATCAGGTGCGTCTTTTCTTTGGACGAAGCCATAGATGCACCAGAACTCTGAACCAAAGTGGCCTCGTGTTTTTTGGAATGCCTGGAGAAAAGCAGGCGAAACCGAAACGACGCATGGTTATTTACTATTTAGTGTATGAGTGCACGAGTGAGTTCAAGCATAAACGCAAATTAAACAGATTCTCCTGGACAGCTTTGGTTTCGGGGGGAGAAGTACATAAAAACACGCAAAATCAATCGATACTTGCATTGGCCTGGTGATCACAACATGCAACAGAAGATACGCGCATTTTACACTGCGACAACATGTATGCGTTTATGATAGCAGAGCAACCGCCACAACATGGTCAAACCAAATGCACCGCACACAGCACTGAGCACTGAGCATCTTTGAGTACTGCTGAAAAATGGCTACATCACCAGAATGCGAGAAAATTTGCGTGCGCCCCCAACTTGTGCAATTTTCACTTGCACTGTGCACATGAGCAGAGAGGCGTGTAGCCCAAGGTCTGCCTGTGTTGCCACCAACTGATTCCACTATGTTGATACATACACGCAGTTTGGTGGTTGTGCCTGATGGGAAACCAGTTGTTTGGGTGCACGTACACTGATACAAAATTATTGGTTGCAGGTTACACTCCTGGTTTCGGTTTTATGTTGCTCTTCTTTCGTATCACCGCTCGGTCTTGGACGTTTTCAATAGGCGAGACTTTTAAAGCGTCGTAATTGTGCCAAAAACAACACTTTGCAAAGTGTAAACATACCACCCTCGATGTGTGTGAACAAGACATTAACACCGTGACAAATGAATAGGGTCAAAATTGGAAAAGAGTGATAAGATCACGTGTTGATAAAACTTCGAGTTAGGAAACGTTCTGTAGTCTTGGTTTTGTTGTGTTACATTGGTTATCAAATCAAAGCATAACTTCAAAAATTAAGTGATGTTGTCAAGTGACAATGGTGACAATTCAACATGACGCCTGACGGTATCAGCAGGAGGCAATTGACAATGATGCCCGTCCATCACACCCGTTCCTGGTCCAAACTGCGGGCATCCATTCAAGCACCCTGTCATGAAACATTCACAGTCATAGGGTGGCATTTTCGAAACGGTGTAAAGCTCAGTTGGGTGTAAAGGTCGGTGTAAGGTCGAACGATAGGCCAGCTCGGCGTGGTAGAAAAAAAAAAAAACCCACCACAACAAAAGCAAGGATTTTTTCTTTCCCACCCCGACCACACCCACCAACTTTCTACTTGACTCCACCTACCCACACAACCCCACCCCCACAAAAACATAGTACCAAGCACCTCCGCATAATGCAACGCTGTCGTCTGTTATCACGCCCATTAGGAACCTGGTGCGTGGTTCATCCCTCACAATTATTTGGTTATTCTCCAATCAACGGAAGTCGAACCAAGTGTGGCTCAATGGTTGCTCTTCAACTTTATTGATGTGATGAATAAAACCATGCAATCACTGCTGCAGGCTGACGAGTTCTCAAAATAGCGAAGTTATTTAACACGATCCTCATGACTCAAGCACTGCCAACAGGTGTCGCTGTGATTATGCTTGCAATAGTTTGTGAGAAAGCCCATACTTCCCAGTCCAAAGAACAAAGTCTAAAGGTGGTCTATACTCGCTGTCCTAAGACGTCAGAAAGTTTCGATTTTTTGCTTAAAACAGCCGCATTCTGCTGTCAGTTTCTCAGCGGGTGGCTATTGTTCTGTCACAGTATGGGGGAAGCTGAGAGGTATATACGAGTTCACGCATGTGTGCCCACGAAATCACATGACTTGAAGAAATCGAACAACAATTATGCAACATACACTTGGTGTTAGTCAATGCACTCACACATATGGTCGCACAATGACTATATAAGAATTGGTCAAATTTTTTTCCTGAATCGTGAAGAGGGAAAGTGACGGGGCAATGACGTTGCGTTGCGTGATCGCACACAAAGTATGTAGTAAAGAGAATGTTTCAGACCTGCGGCAACGTGGTTGATCTGCTAGATTATTTTTAGCTGAAAATGTTTTGTCAAAAATACAAGTAGCTTAGTGATTAAGGTTGAACCTGAAGATCAGGGTAGATGAATTCTGATTTAGTCATTGTGCGACCAATAGCAAGAAGTCGCTATTGACTGTAGCTGGTCCTGGTCTGAAGCTGATCGAAACCGATCTGGGTTGTATACGATGCCCGCCAGCAAACAGGAGATCGCCGATAAATATCGAATCACAGTTGAAGAGGTCGAAAATTACAAGGTCTGAATCTGATTTGAACCAAAAGCATCTGTTCGGCTTGATGGAGTCCGAAGGAAAATCAAAAAAAAATGTCCAAAAATTCGTTTTTAGCGAATTTTCGATGAAATCGACTTCAACAACGATGACAAACTGGATGAGAATGAGTTGATGGAAGCGATGAAGAGACTTGGTCAGTGAACTTCGTCTTTTTCGTTCATGGGGAACATGATACATGTCACTGTGAAACATCAATCACTCAGCGATGATGACGAAATGCATTTCCTTGAACGCTGTCAGCTTTTCTGCTTTCTGTAAATGTCAAAGCCCCAAATCCAATAGTCTGTGCGCAGGTTTCTCGATGAACAAGAGAGCAATCAAAGCGGTCTTGAAAGCGGCGGACAAGAACGGTGACGGATGTATTGAGTTCGAAGAGTATTGTGCAATTGTCGCTGCTCGAATAAAGGTGAAATGTGAAACATCAGATTGTGAGCAGTCAAACTGAACAATTTCCTCATTTTCAAGAGAAAAGATATGAAGAACGACATCAAAGGCATCTTCACTGAAATGGACACCAACGCTGATGGGTTTATATCGCCTGCGGAGTTGCAAGTCGCCTGGACGAATATGGTTAGTTCGGTAGTGAGGGTGATGCGAGACCAGGGCTATAGTCTGTTGATTAAATATCGACATAGTGTTGTAACCCCATGCAGGCAAATTTGGAGCGGGTTAGGTAAACACAAATGTTTCACCCTTGTCAACTCAGGCTGTTAGAGTTAAACATCAGTCATTTTGGTTGGATGGCAGACCACGTGGTTTTATGTCATACAGAACCACTAGTGTTGAATGCCAGCAGCCTGTGTTGGCAAGGGTGAAACATTTGTGTTTACCTAACCCGCTCCAAATTTGCCTGCATGGGGTTACAACACAACACAGCATTTTGGGAAAAGCTAGTCCCGTTTCAAAATTGACTTCCCTTTTTCTCAGGCTTAGGCTTGGGCTTAGGCTTAGGCTTAGGCTTAGGCTTACTATTAGGCTTAGGCTTAGGCTTAGGCCAAACCTTGAGCCAACCCGTGCCTTCTATCGCGAAATCCAAAATTCGCGTTTTCTCTCTGTCAAGGCAACGGGACTAGCTTTTCCCAACATGCGTTACTACAACACTATGTCGATATTTAATCAACAGACTTATACCATCTTGCGCCAGCTCAAGCAGTCAGTATGTAGTTCGATCCCATTTTCGCAGCTGTCAGTTCTCATTATGACTGCTATAACTTGGCATGCTTTGTGCTCGTGCAACATGTTTTTCACCTGATTTCTGGCTTTCTCACACGAGCGGTGCATCAGGTCACCGTCGTCACTGCGAATGCACCAGATGGCAACTTGACTCCGAAACACATTTGAGACACTGCTTTTGTTCGCGGAAGCTCGAGGTCAAACCAAGGCCACCTTCCAACTTCAGGGTCACCCGATCACAATGGAGGAGGCTGAAGCGATCGTCGCTGAAGCTGACGACAACGGTGACGGGCTGGTCAGTTACGACGAATTCCAGAAAATGTGGAAAGGAGTGTGAATGTTTATTTTGATTATGTAAACTTGTGTAACTGAGAATTTTGTGCATCCTATTTGACCATCATTTTTAGTCTTTATGACTAATACCATCATCAGGGTTGTCACTTTAGTGTCACGTGTTCCTTGCTGTTGATCCACTGTGATTCGCGATTCTGAATTGACTCACATTGAATATACTGAATATAAGGCTTATCTCCAGCAACAATCGTTTTCTTTTGTTCATCATCAAGTTGGAGAAAACACTTCAAAACATGGCACTAAAATGGGCAGCAGTGGTCACTATCACAGACAAAATTCGGATTTTGATCGACAGATTCAGCGAAACACTCGAATGATTGCAGAAATCGATGTCGTTGCAGAAACAGCTGAGCAGATTCAGCACCTGTTCACAACCGGTCTGTGCTGTACTGCCGTTACTCGTGCAGCCATATGTGAACACTTCGCCTGTGCCTGCAAAGTGGAGAGACCATATGGCATGAATTTGAATTTTGAATCGTATGAGGCAAATGAAAATGGAGGGAAATTAAAAGAAAAACGCAGTCGAACCGGTGAATATGCCGGATTTGGTGCAGTATTCGCCGATGCATTCTCCAGCCTCGCAGAAGTCAACCGGTGTGGGACAGTCGAAACATCTGATGGAGACACACAAAGCTGAAAGATTAATTCTATAGGCTGAATATGAATAGTTTATAATTTCTATTTTGAGGTATTATACCAAGATTGACACAACTGTGCTGAGCCCTTCCCACAAAACTATTCATAATGATATTGGAACGATCAAAAACAATATAAATCTACAAATGAACTCACCAGGCAATAACGCCGCAATCACCATGAATAATAACGCCGATCTTGCAGCTATCCTGTCCTTCATATTCGACTATACGTCAAATCCTCCAAGTCAGTCAGAGTAAAGCACAAGCCAAACACCATCAGCGTAACAACAAACGTAAACACGTAAACAACAAATTGTAGCATTTTTGGTCCGATTCTCCTGCTGAAGACATGGTATATTTTTAGTTTCCGGCAGTTTTCGTAAGCAGTTTTACAGCCAAAAACGAGTTGATTTGTAACCAAAGAGCACCAACATGCTTTCAAATGTATAGTTGTTAATGGTTTGTAGGTGTCAGTGACGTCCGAAACAATGGGACAATTGTTTTCAAACTTGGTAACAATATACTGTACAGCATGTGTGTCTTGACCTGAGCTGAACAAAGCTCGTTGTCAAACCCCCAAAATGATGGTGGGTATAAATCTGGCGTTTGTGAGAGCTCAAGCAAACTACATACATTTGTACCCTGGTACCCAAACCACCAGAAATATCAAGCGCCGTTGAATCTTGTGCTGCCAGTTGCAAATAACATAGTGCCTCTTCCATGCCGGTACTTTATTGAGCAATCAGATATTGGGACGTTGGGGACGGTATAATGGCACAAACGCATGATTTTGAATTCCATCGTCGGAGCACATGGGCACACGATTTCATAGCTTCATGGTAACTGCTTATTTTACGACAGCTTTTTCAATATCGCCTGCTATTCAAAATCATCAATGAACCAAGAAGGCAAAGAATTGTGATCACAGTTGAAACATGGTGTTCGCGAACTGCTGAGTTGCAGAAATCCTTGTCCTTGCAATAACAAATAGTCAGACCATTACGCGCCTGGAAATTTTCGATAAAAATAGAATCAAACGACATTTTGTTGGTTCGAATGCAAAAAACTCAGGTTACCGCACCACACATCCAGTCTTGATGTCGCTTTCATTCTTCAGCTGCTCGCAACCCCATCCATACGCTGCTTTGTCCACTGGAAATTTCAGTCATATTATTGACATCAAAGGGCATTTTCGGCGGACAGTTTTGGTCATCATCAGTTATAATGTAGGTCCTGTAAACTTACAATGTTCAGAGCCGACCTTCATGCACGCGTTGCCCGTGCATTCCCCTGTTTGACACTTCTCAGCCGCCTTCATACATTCGTAACATTTCACTGAGGACAACACTGAAAATTATACCAAGGCAGTCATATTTCAGCATGCGTTGCGGTGCGTGCAGGTTAGAAAATTAAAGCAAAAGGGGGAACAAAAAACCAGATATGTAACACAAAAACAAAGCATGGTACAGAAACGCTGCTGACCTGACTCCCAGTTTTGCCAGGTAACAGCGAGAAATAACGGCATCGAAATTGCAGGTCTCATTTCAGCCAAAGTTTTTTGTTCAAATCCAAGAACACGGTTGGTGCCACACTGAAACATGTTTATGTCGGTTTGGCCACCTCCGTGTTCTAAGTTGCGGTACCTTAGCAACGCTGCCTTTTAGAGACCAAACAGTTATTGATTTGCGCAAAAACTCGCGAACAAGAATGCTTTTGACGTAGGAGCTTTCCTTGGTTGGATGCTTCAATCAAAAATTTTGAATGGTTCGTTCAAAACTGCGAGGGAACTACATTTATTGTGAAACGATTTGTTATTACTACCAAAATTCCCACCTTCGCGTTTTTCACAAGTCAAACTTCTTCAACGCAAAATCATTTATTCCAAAACACAACAGCCATGCACAATACGAAAGCATTGAGCAAATAAATCACATCACGGCAGTTCGATCGCCGAAATGCAACAACATCAGAGATACACAGACAATAGTCACAATTTTCACAAATGAAACATCAACCAATCCAATAGCAGCGTTGCACAAATCAGAATTGCAATAGCACGTCACCAGTCCAACGACATCCGTGCATCCAGCTGTCAGGGTACCCTCGGTGCCATTGAAGCCAGTGCAACCCCATTGAAATGCGTCGGCGCCAGCTGGAAAATACCAAACAATAAAATGAAAGTGCGGAATTTGCAGTCATCATTTAGGGCGCGCCCTCGCCGGCGGCGAATCGCGCCCCCCGCCCCGCGGGCGGGGTTGGACGTCCCACTTCCGCGGTTGTTCCTGAAAAAAAACAACACCCCCCCCAATCCCCCCCCCCCCTTATTTTTTGGCCATGCATGGTAGTGCATCAAAATAGATGTTTTTTCCGGTGAATTTACTGTTTTGTGTGAAGCATATGTATTATGTACATATGTACATGGGCAGGGGGCAGCCGTTGGTTACATACGGCTGCAGCATAGCTGAGTGAGATGTTCACAATGGACCGAATTCCAACAAATGTTTTCAGGACCGTGGTTGAGTAACCGATGTGATGTACGATTCTGTGTTTGGTAAGGCAATAGACGTATATGTCAGTACGTACGTTTCGTCTATTTTCATAAAGGCAGAGCATCGTCAAATGCGACTGTAGACGAGATAAAGCGGTGTCTTAAACAGTGGCTGAGAACCGAAAACATGACAAAAAATGTCAGCAGTTGCGTAATGCTCTAGCAGCACAAATGTTCCTTTGACAAACCTGCAGTTATGCCAGTTTTGTAGCACATGTCACCGATTGTTTCATTGGCTGTGCACTCCCCTGTGCCACAGGTAGCCGCCGGGACAAGACATTGATAACAGGTTATGCATGAAACTGAAATCAAACTTGTTTTTTTATCGCCGGATTCCGTCATTGACATACTTGGCCTTGACCGAACCTGTGTTCACCAGCAAGACCAAACTGAGTGCATTGCGAAGGAAGACAGCTGCGCAGCCATTGAAACACATGGTCAGAAGCGAATTTTATTTCAGATTTAGTTTGTTGTGCTTTTTAAAGAAAACGGGATGCCAAATATACACGAATAATACACACAAGAGAGACACTGAAAAATCACTGGTGCATAAATTATGGTATGTCCAAATTGGTCTCCAAGCACCATGAACAAAAACATGACAAGGTTTCTCAATGCCCTATTATGTACATAGTCGGTGGTAAAAACATCAGTATTATCCGACGAACGGGTACTAGCATGAATCAGCAAAGGATTTATTGTAAATAAAGAACGAAACGTGGGCAAAGATACAATAATATCTTCAATGACAAGTGTCGGTGCTATGTCCGACCGCCCCTTTGCAACATCCGTCGAAGCACATATTGCCGAAAAAGGCTCCAATCAGCACGCCGATACACAACCAAACGTTGTAGGTCATGAATATCAACATCAAGAACATGCCAAGCGTCACTTGAACCGCGTAGACGCACGAGATCAACAGATTCCATAGTGTGAAACGGGACCTGAACAGCAGAGGCGATAAACGCTTTGGGTCACATTATTAGGCCGAGGTCGAGAATGCGGCCAATTTGTCAAATTCATCAATTGGTGAAAGTACAGTATTGGGGGCTCGTTCGAATGACAAACAGTTACTCACGTAGCGGGAGCTACATCATGGCAAGCGGGTTTCGAGACAAAAAACGAAGATCAACACTTCCAACGCCAAGAATATTGGCCATCCAACTGCTCATCTCCATGAAGTTTCACTCGACTTCCACATCAAACGGTACAGTTTCCGTGACAATTCAGGCAACACCTAAACGTGGTCTCACCTTATCCATGACCGTGTGGTCACAGATCGCTCCATGAACGGCGCAGCGAGTGGATCCGGTGCACTGGCACGGGCGGTCAGCTTCAAACGCAGGGCTTTGAGCGATTCGTAGATGAATGACATTGCGATACAGATGAACACCGAACCGACCAGCGCTGAATGATTGTGTGGATGATCATGAAATCAACATTAATAGACATGATAACAACATGTGTGGGCATGATAAAAGCATCGACCTGTATATTGCCAACAACGTAACGTTATTCGCGACACCAGGGAGGTATACGATAACAACATTGTTGGGCACAGTGGCGATCCATCTTTCGTCCAATGGGGGTCAAATCCCAAAAGTCATTTTATCCAGTGTGTGTTTAATTTTTCAAAAATCGTTTTTGTCTAGTGCTTGCTTGTAATTGGGCGATTTTAAGCCAACATTTGAAGTGTATTAGAGTGAAAATCCTGCGATTTGGGGTCCCTTTTCCTTCTTTTCTCCGAAATGGTGGCCACTTCAAGGGCCACTTTGACCAAAGGGGGGCTAGGCTAGTGGTTGGGCATGACAACCAACAACCACATAACGACGACAGCACCGTAAATTTCGACAATCGAACAGTCGTTTTTGTAAACCGAGTAACGGTGCATGTGTAAAGTTGGCAAATTTGAATGTTAAAGAAGTCAATGGCTGTTTCTAGTGTCCAAACTGATGTTTCATGATCGAGTTCGTATTGCATACCTCCAACACTGTGAATGGTCCAGAAGTCGAACAGCACACCCTGTTCATTGTATCCAAAGTGGAAATACATTTTTCTCATCATATCCATGACGCTGTGTTGGTTGTGATGCCGATGTTGCATCTACATGGAATATAAATTAATGCTCTGGAATAAGCAAGTGCAATGCGGTGAATCGGAGAATTCGTTCAGGTCCCAACCAAAAACCAACAACTGAATGAGCTCCTTGATGAGCGAGTATGATAGCAGACTTGCAATAGAAGACGGTGCACCAACGTACTGCGCTGCTACATTTTGGCAAATAATAAACCATTTGGTTCGTGCTGTGTCGAATAGTTTCGCTATCAAGGCGTCATAAACTCGTCTTGTTTGCTGAACCATCTATGGGCACGGGGTGTGTTGCTTTTTGCGTAGTGTTATGATCATCAATGACGGCCTACCTTGATAACGGTCTGGCAGACGTGATTTTCCTTGTAGCGTGGGTTTCTTCTTTTTGAATTAGATTTTTAACGGAATTTACCTGCAAAATTTTATTAGCTTGCATCGGCCATTAAAACAATCATGTACATTTAGCGTAGCAGAGAAAAACAGGCCGAGTTTTCTCGACGCTGGAGATTTTTACGTATTTTGGGCTGCGCTTTTCAGAAGGAACTCAATGGAGCATCTGGTCTCGAAAATTCCGACCTGCATAAAGTTGATTACAAAGTAAAATCACACGACTGGTGGCTGAGATTATGCGTTTGCTTAAATCCTATAGAAAGTGGTATAATACACCCTAATGTTCTTACACAACAGAACAATTTTGTACATGATACACAAAAGGTAGCTGAAATCAAGAAAATGTGAGCAAGAAGTACAAAAAAACGAAAAGTACACCAATCAAGAAAAAAGAAAGTACGCACACCAACACACCAGCCCCATGCCCCATGGGCATTTGATGAAATGCAATAAGCAGGCAATAATCACAATGTTGCTTCAAAAAATGTTTTGCAAACACACAATTACATTATCGATATCGACATTTCTATGGCACCGGGAAAACACCAACATTGATATTGCAGTTGGCAAAGTTGAATAGTCCCATAGAACCGCATTACAACAAGAGAAAACAAATAGTGTAAACATGGCTATTCTTGTCCAAATAAAATCCCGATTAACGTATTCATAAGTCATGTTAGTGGAAACCCAAAACAATAAGGAACAGTTTCTCCAGATTGCAGAATACTTGTGAGACTTGCAAATTCCAGGATTGTGGAATCTAATTTGTAGCCCAGCACCAGATCAACGCTAATAATCATAAAAGCGTTCCTATATGATACATGTGCGCATAAAAGAACTTCAGATATCAATACACGTATAATTACAGAGAACAGTTACCTGTTAAAATGTAATATATAAAATTTTGAACTAGGCAAAGTGAGAAATCAATTTAACGCAGCAGTTGACATGTGGACACAGATAAATATACACCCCGGTGTAATATTTAGCTGCATTTCAATTCCTTATGATACTGCACTGTATGGTAACATAGAAATAAAACCGGTTGGTGGTGGTAAAAACACATGCGCTAATAAAGTTGTCTGCACAATTATAGCAAGGACAAAGTCAGCACAAGAGTGGGCACACTGCTGTTTTGCTAAAGACACTCATATTCGAATAAAATAGTTGGGTGACATAACGCTTAGCATGCTTCCAAAAGCGAAAATAGAGAGCGTGCAAGGGCTGATGGGCAATTTCGGATCCGGATTGACGCAGCTTGTCCATAGCAACAACACAGTACGATGAAAATAAGAGAGTGACTATGACATGAAATCTTTACATTCGAATGCCTTCGTCCGACGACGTCGAGCTGTCTTTCCTTGCCTGATCATCAGGTACACTCAAGTGCACATCATCAACGGACGTGCCAGTTTGATACATGCTCACGGCCTCCTTGGCACGGACAGCCACCTCATCGATTTCCTGTGATTAAAAATGAAACATCACATCGGGGGTTACAGTCGACTAGATCATATAAAAACGGAGCCAAAATGAAATAATGGTCATTTTTCTTTCTTTCATCGACCCTGTCCCTCAACACCGAACTCCGACACCCGGCCCTGGTTTCTTATCATCACGTCCACACCATCATTCACCAAATTTGAAGGATCACACATTCAGGTCTCGAAACCAGCAGTTTTTCACCAAAACGTGAGCTTATTAGTTTACAAGCGACTAATTATACGGAAATCCACCCGATCGAGCACGCGTCCACGAGAGATACAGCCATTTTTCGTCGTCGCTGTGTGTTTTATTTGATTCAGGCTGGTGCCTAAGCCGAAGCCAAAGCCTAACCGCAAGCCTAGGCCTAAGCCTAATTATAAAAATGAAAAGTTGTGACAGATTGATATTATCTATTAGTAGAAGACACCATAAAAAACGAGAGCTTGATGAAGGCAGCATTGAAAAGGAAAAAAAAGATAAATGAGTGAAGGCAAAAAAGCGAGCAAGAGCAAAGCCTGACATAGAAGCCTAAAGCTTAAGTATGGGACTATGCTCAAGCACTCACAAAACGGGTGGATTTCCGTATAATTAGTCAATCTTATTAGTTTGCGGGTAATTTTTTTAAACAGCATTTGGTACATTTGCAATTCAGAAAAATCGATCGAGGCGCGCGTCACACCAGTACCACCATCATAACAGCAAGACCATGGCCATGCCCTATGCACCCGATCCGACACAGGAATTGAGTTTGCCGATCGCTACCAATGACATGGTTGGTCGGCGTGGGTCAACTCAACCTGTTTCCTCTCAGGCCAGAAAACAGCACTGCTTTATGACAAGCAGGTCACCGCGCACACACTGAAAATGAGCTGACCTTTCTTTGAAACATCAGCCGAGGAGTCAACACTCCCATTTAAGTAGCCTCAGCCCCTCATGAATACCGGTTTCGCCATCGACAGCCCCCCAGTGATTTCAGTTGACGCCCCACCAGAGCTCGGCCGCCAACCAGCAGCTGGGTGCCATCGAAGCGTTCGTCACTCCGCCACAATCACCACCACCGATCCAACAACAACAACGCTATCGAGCGAATTATGCCGATAATCGACAGGTGACAATCGAATGGCTTTCGTAGCACTGAAGATGACAGGTGCACCAACCCGATGGAATCTTTCCACTTGCAGCCCCATGCACCGCTGGGCGCAATGCCGCAAGTGCACGTCGACGACCACAATCCAATCAACAACCGTGACGAACTCAAACGACTACTGTTGCAGAAGGGTGAGACCATAAACGTGAGTAGCGGTGCGCTTGATGAATCAGGCAACAGCCCTTGACCAGTCAGGCACCACATTCATATTGCAGTCGCGCTGGCTGATCGACACCCATTTGACGGAGGGCGGGTTCGGTCAAATCTATTTGGCCACCGATATGCGCCGAGCGCCGACGCACAACTACAATCTACGATCACTCGACGACGCCAAAGTGGCCATCAAAACCGAACCATTGGTGCGACAGGCATCATCAGTGTTTAGACGACGTCAAAATCGTTCACCTTGCCAATTCAGGATGCCAGACTGGCCATGTTGCGAATGGAGGTGATGGCGTTGCGTGATCTCAATCAGCAACTGCCGCGTGCCGAACACATGGTCAAGATCTTCGACTGGGGACAGCATCAACATCGCGTACGTGCACTGGCAAGAGACTGCCAAAAGATATCCAACCGTGAACATGACAATTTGCAGTGCTCGTACATGGTGATGGAGTTGACGGGACCGAATCTGCGCGAACTGAAGAAACGTACGCCGAATGACCAGTTCTCACCGAACACGTCGCTGCGAGTGTCGGCGCAGATGATCGATGCTGTTCGGTAATCGTTCGACAATCAATCAATTCGTTGTCGAATATCAATGATGTTATTGATTTGTATCGATTGATTCATTGCAGCGAATGCCATTCGGGCGGCTGGCTGCATCGTGACGTCAAACCGAGCAACTTCTGTCTGCGACTCGACAACACCCAAGCGCACATCATGCTCATCGATTTCGGTATATGCTCACTTTCTATCGTTTTCTCTTTCAATTGTTTCACCGATGTTTCATACACGCACAGGTCTGGCGCGTCGTTTCGTCGACAACAACGGTGCGCACGTACCGCCGCGCGCGCAGTCTGGTTTCCACGGCACGGCGCGCTACGCCAGCATCAACACGCACGACCATCGCGACATGGGACGACTCGACGATCTATGGCCAATCGTCTACGCCTATTACGAACAGATCAATGGTCGCTCGTTGCTATGAAACATCACATGAACGACCCTGAATCATCAGGATGACCACACGTTGCAGGCCAACTGCCCTGGCGCACCATTCCTGACAAGGACCGAATTCGTGAACTGAAACGTGACATGTCAATGTGCGACAGTCTGCACTTCGAATCCGCCCAGTATCTCTACCAAACGCTGCGCGAAATGACATTCGCTGACGAACCACCATATTTGGTTAGTTCAGTGTGCAAAACGGAATATGGTTCACATAATTTGCTGCACATATCCCAACAACAACCATATCCCGCTGCAGGCCATTTTACAACATTTCGAACGCGACATCGCAGCGACCGCGTCGACCGACGGCTATCTTTACGACTGGCAACGCACAAACACTGGTGCGCTGCGAGTCAATGTATCGTAAAGAGAAACATATGACCGGGCAAACAACAAAGAATAGGTTCAACTCAAATACAAATATTACCAAGAACAAACACCATACCATGATTCTGTGATCAAACAACCACAATACCAAACGCACGATTTACCTTTACCAAAGACAGACACCAAAGAAACTAGTTGACGTTGATGCCCCCAAGCTTTTACGAGTAGCCAAAGTGGTAAAGCTATGGAAAAGTAAAATTCGAAACTACGTATTGTAATTGCTTGAGTGGTGTGGAAATAAAACTGGCTTGTATTTTTGACTGACAACTATGTCAGAGATTTACGATACGGACTATTATTCTGACTGGAAACGAACCTTAATCAACATGGTATGTGAGCGTAGCATTGACGCGATGCGTTCGTCATCCGATAAATGGACAGCACTCGCCTGAAACAAGGAAACACGCATTTTAGACAGCAAACACAAGGAAACAAGCCAAAAATTACTTCTCACCAACGACATATTGTCACTGGTGTCACTGTGGGGCGTGGATGGTGGCGTACTCATTGAGCCACGTGGTGTCGGCATCTGTTTGATGCCTTCGGGCACCGTGCGATAGGACACATCCAAGTGTTCGGGCGCGGGCAGACTGCAATGACCACACTCGAGTTCTCGACCACTATTCAATCTCAACCTCATTCATGTTTCGTTAGTCAAACACTGTTGTTACTGTTACATCTATAGAACGACAGTTGAAAAAAATTGAAAACTGCAAAAATTATACATAAGCTTATCAATTAATAGTCAACACTTGAAAAAATAATAACAGCTATTGCCATGAGGTTTCAACTCAGATGGACCTTCACAGCGAAAAGTAACGAAAACTAATTGTCGAAGATCAATGTGAATTCAGCTTGGTGGCTTTATAAGTCATAAAAGACGGCCAAAACAAGAAACCGACCGAAACGCTTCATTGTCGACCGGCGCACCAGTGAAGAACGAGTTCAGATCATTCGGCAACAACAAAACGCCGGAACTGAGCGGTTTGTTCGATCTGGTAGCTAGAATATCGACGATCGCCCGGGTCTCAGCCGATGTTTTGCGCGCGCCAGGTGACTGTTGCTCGGGTGGACTCGGACTGTGCTCGCTTGAGATCTGGGAAACATTTGGTAAATAGAGCATCATCGTTCGTTATTACCTTACATTTTACAAACAAGCCAGGTTGGCATCAAAGGCGATACTGCTTGACTTGCAGTAACCATTCGGCTGTTCTTCGTTCACAGTTCTTTCTCACAGATAAAACGTCCCGACCCCCTTACCCTTCTCAGCAAGGCGCGAGCGGCGGGTGAGAGTTGCGAGGGTGGATCATCAGGTATCTGTCCATTTGGGTCATTGTCCACGCGCAGGGTGTCCGAATCTTCATTGCTCTGGTCTTCCGTCTCTGGGCTTGAATCTCGAAGTGCGGCCACACTGCGGTCGGATGTGGAAGCAACCTCAAAACAAATATAGAATTGCGGCAAAAAAACTGTCAAGCAAAATTATGGGCGTACGCCCAAGCATTTTCACAGACTTGCGTGCATCAGGAAATCGTCAGCAGTACAAAAATTTACTAACTGCCTCAACCGTAACGGCACAATTGTTCACCTGTCTCTCTTCATGTATGCGTTCCGAGATCTTCTCCAGATTCCTCAACGACTGATTGTAGTCGACTTTCTTCTGCTTAATCTCCAACTCGAGTCGCCCGATCATCAGCTTTTGTTGTTCGAGCACGCGAGTGAACTCGCAACGAGTTTGGAAATACGGACTCGATTTCTTGATTGAACGCGACAGCTCCTGTGGCAGAACACCACACGGCTGTTTATCAATTGGTCAAACATGGTCATGTCAATGCGATGTTGTGTCGGAGATCTTTTAATCTGCTTGAAGCTTTTAACGGTGATTCAACTGCGCCCAATGCCTGGCAGCTGCCAAATACGGAAGTCATGTTTGAGTAAAACATCATTGGCTTAACCGGTAGGAAAACGATTGAATTTCAGCTTTGAGCAGGACGGCAAACAGAAACAGATTTGTGAATTATGCGGAAAATGCACTATTTCGAAGACGCGCCCTGGCGTCAAGCGATCCATCGTCAGTGTGCAAGGATGAGACCAAGACACAACGCACCTAGGACAAGGTGGCATGATAAGAACAAAATATGGGTACCTTTTCCAATCTGGTGACATTCTGATTGATTTCGGCTACAACTAATGAGATGCGTCGATGTGCTTCTTCACTCGCCACTCGCTCGGCTTCCGCTTCGTTTACCTGGAAATACAAAAAAATTGCCAACAAAAGTGATTTTGTGAGTCAAACACTTTTCAGTTGTTGTGCTTAAAACATGTGGTACGAACACCGGCACGAGTACAGCTCATTTGCGTGGCTTCAAAGGCGAACCGTGCACCTTCCTTCAATTTTGATTTGCACCTCGGGCCTAACATGCGAATTCGAAGGCTGGGGTGCCTTTGCATCAAACTTGCTCATTCCGTTGCGTACGACGTGCCGAAAAAACGAGTCGAGACAAGTTCGGAAATGTTTTGCGTATACTTGCGGGCCGGAAAAAAAACCGTTTTTTTCCGAAAAAAACCGAAAAAAAACCGTTTTTTTCCGAGGCCCGGAAAAATACGTTTTTATTTTTCCGGAAATTTTTCCAAGTGGCAACTTTTGGAAAAAAAACGGTTTTTTTTCCAAAAATTTCCGAAATATTTTCAAGGGTTACGAAAGGATGTTGCCAAAACTAATGTAAATCGGTGCTAAACAGTTCAAAATGAGCACTTTTTAATCTCCAAGTGCATTTTTAGCATGTTTCAGGCCACTTCCCGACAAAATTTTCTCCAAAATAGGCGTTTTTGGATCATGGGTATCCTTAAGTACTGGAAAAATATTTGGAAAAAAACGGTTTTTTTCCGGAAAAAAACGGTTTTTCTCCAAAAATATATTTTGCGGAAAAATACGCAAGTATAGTTTTGCGGACTCGATTATTTACGGAATTAACAAACTTGTGACGGCGATTATGCTTGAACTAAAATTCAGTCCAACGAACCCAACCAACCCTTTGAATGTGATGGTTGAGCACCTCGAGACACGCCGGATCGACGCCCTTGCCATTCTGACGATTCAAACTGTCCTGCGTCAATGACACTTGTTGTTTAGCGATCTGATGCAGACTGTTGGCGCGCTCGAATCTGATGCACGCCTGGTGCGCCTGCTCGTGAATTTTCAGGGCCTGAAATATCACCAAGTTATTTGAAAATTATTCAGGCACACGGCAGATGAAAGAACCGATCTTCTTGCAGCAAAACCGACGGTTTCAGCACATTTGTTTTAGCTTTACGTAAAAATCGGAAAGCTAGCGCAGTTTGTACCTTTGCTTACGTTTGGCATTCACAAAAATCCGAGGTGAGAGACTGGACCAACTTGAATAACAACATATGCACTACGCACGGACTAACCTCCAACCTAGCTTCATAATAAGGTCTGGATTTCTCAATGCAGCCGCCCAACTTTTTGGCCAATGTTTCAAGCTTCTGGCTCCACGAACTCTGACTTTCTCTGAACGTCGCACGCGCCTCGTCCAGTTGTAATTCCAATTTGTTGATTACATCGGTGGAAATGTTCAGCTTTTCCAGCTCCTCGTGCACTCGATTGAGATCTTCGCGATCTAGCGGCGTTTCGTCGACTTCTGAAGTCAGACGGAGAAGCTTGGCTGCAGCGGCCGCACTTCGCATCAGGAATGATGGAAACGTTGTGTTGTGCATGTTTATTGCGTTGTGATTTTGGGTTTGTTTGATAGTGAAACGTGACCTGTTCAGAAAACTGAACGTGAACACACAAAAAAACTGGTACGTATGAAAATACCTTTAATAAAACCAGAGCGCACTTGCACTGCGCATTCGAGCTATTTTATGTACCAGAGACCTTAGAACAGAGGTGAGACAGCTGTGTATTTGCTGGACAAAAGCACAAAAGAAATCAGCCAGTGGACCTTTGCGAAATCTAGTCCGTCGTCTGCACAAGCTTACTCACCAGCTTTGCCTTTCTTAGCTGATTTTTTCGCTCTTTGTTCACCAGCAGCACACGGATTCGAACTCGAAGTCGACGGCGGGCACGCAATCGTCGTTGCTGTTGATGATTCGGCCGTCGCCGCTTGAGGATCCTCCATTTCTTCGCACACGAACACTGCACTCACTTGCCTACAAAGATTGGCCAAAAAACACGTTGCTGTTTAACAACAATTAATGGATTCCATATAGCATTTGGATGGCACGTAAACCTACAGGAGAGTAAGAAAATCAAAACAGTTCATGAATACAGGACGAAACAAAATATTTTGAGTGTCTGTTGCGAACCTTTGTCACACAAACAATGAAAATAAAAACGTTATTCATCCACTCAGCCATAAAACACGAGGAATGTTTCATAGTCACCAGCACTGTTTATGCAGTCTTGTGTGTGCGCACAGAATCAGGCGCAGGCAAAGGGCAAGACATAAACAACATGATGTTCAATGATGTGTGTTGGCAAACACGCTGGTTGAACTGGAACTTCCGGGTGCAATGCTTTCGAATGCGAGTCAAAACGACAACAATTTTGCAGATTGCCCCGGATAACCAACAAAAAAATTGACGTCCCGTATCGGATCGAGTCTACCGAACGAGCACGCATTCACGGCGTCGCGAGGGACCAAGACAGAACATTTTCAAACATTCCCGACAATAAAATCAAGGAATCCGCAAAAATTTCGTCCTGCCTGACATCTAAATCGGTGAGTGATGGGATGACCCAGCCAATTCCATTTCACACCAAAATTATTTCCACAAATGTGCCACAAACAAGTTCAATACCAAATTTCAGACATTATTTCAGTTCCTGGTGCTGTGTGGCATCGTGTTGATGCTGGCGTACTGCACCCCGAGCCTGTTCACATTCGTACGTCGTGTGTCCGTGATGGCAACAACGGCCGTGTCAGCCGACAGTGGCGTATATTCGGTGGCCTATGTCACGGTGCCGAGTGAAGATGTCGGAAAGGAACTGGCCACGTCAGTTCTCTTACTTTGTTGGCGATAAACAAGATAAAATATGCGTGAAATTCGCCAAAATCACCCTTTTTGCAGAAAACTCGTGCAGAACAAACTGGCCGCGTGCGTGAACATTGTGCCCAAAGTCATATCCGTGTGAGTGAAGACAGTGTAGTGGCAGGGAAATGGTTGCAAGGTACCCTTTGGAGGATGGCTCTGGATGGTTGCAAGGTACCCCCTACCCAGCCTCCTGAAGGTTGATGCAAGGTGCACCTAAGCTCCGAAAAAGGCTGTTTTTGCATGCATTATACTGCAAAATTGGCCAAAATATTGATACCTTTTGCTTTTTTGGCCGAAAACGTGCCTAAAATGGCTACCACATGGAGGTTTGCGCACGATTTTTAATAGTCGAAAAAACCCATTTTTGCCTATGTAAACCATAAATTGATGGTTGCAGGTACCCACCTTCCCCCCAAGTGATGGTTGTAAGGCACCTACCATGTTCGGGAGACTCCCCCTCAGCCCCCACACCGAGTGAAGTGAAGCTGTAAAATTTCGGATGCAAATAGTATTGCAGGTTTCAATTGCAGATACGAATGGGAGAATAAGATCGAGCAGGACAACGAAGCGATGATGGTGATCAAAACACGCACATCGAGAATGGACGATCTGACTGAATTTGTGCTGAAGAATCATCCCTACGACGTGCCTGAAGTCATTGCCATGCCGGTACGTGGAAACGAACACGAAAATTGAACGCATTTCTGCGCCAGCACGGAATCTTGTCCGTTTGGTCCTGCTTGGGTCACCGTCAGTACGCCTGCGCCAGTGGCACGTCATCTCAAAAGCAATTGAGAGCTGGTCAATAGATTAGAACGCGTATCATGACGGTATCGTCGTGTACCACAGGAGCTACGCAAATATTCATGGCACAAACCTTTCTGCCTATTCAGATTATTGCCGGCAGCTCCGCGTATCTTGAATGGATCGGTAACATCGTGCAACCAAAGAAGCAATAACGCTGAACGAAACGTTAAGCAAAGTTAACACCACAATACTCAAAAATAAAATTCTTTTCGAGGCTTCAAGACCTCTATGTTCACTTATGGGTACTAAACTGAATTTCTCTGGTCATTGGCATTTACTCTTTTATCTGGTGGTTATGCATGAATGATAAATCTTTATCATGAACCAATCAAGAATGAAATAAGGAGTCTTTACAACGGCAAAAAAGGTGAATGAACATCAAAAAAAGAAAACGGTAACTCTCTGCCCAGTTATTGTCACAGAAAGATCAACAAGTATGATAACACCAGTACAATACAAAAAAGAAAGAAAGAACGAGTTCAGAACGAGAACCAGTGTAATTTCTCAATTAGTACTTTTTGATTAACAAAAAGGTTCAATTCCGATCAAACAACAAAATTGAGAGCCAAGAAAAGGTTCAAAACTCAATGCGTTTTTTTCAATCACCAACAATAATCAGCTGTCTACCATAAACCAAAATTGATTAAACAACGCAGAACATGTCTCTGTTACTGGGCGTGTCACAATCTGATCTTTTCAAGGCTTTTACCGACCCAATAAAAAGACGTGTCAAAAATCAAACCTTGAAATGAGCGTGAAAAAATGAATTTAAGGGAAAGAAGCACCCAACTTAATTTCAGAAAGAGTACCCCTAAACCGAAATAATGAACCTGTACACCACTGAGATCTTTGCGCGAAAAATAATGTCGAAAACCACGGCAATCCAAAAATCCGAATTGCGACAAAAATATGATTATTTTTTTGGCTTCACGACTTAAAAACAATTTCTGTCGCGTATTCAGCACATTCACAGTTCAAAGAAATAAATTTTGACTCGTGTTGAGAAAAACCTGATCCCGAACCGAGTGCTCAAGTCATTGAGTGCAAAAACAATGTTAGCATATTCAGATTCCGAATGCACTCAACAACTGCACTGCATCCAGCATTAACAGCAAAACCATTCACTGATAATGATCAAAACAGCACAGATAAAACAAAAACGCAATCGGTGATAGCGACACAAAACAAGAAAGAAAGAGAAAGGGGGCGGTAACCGCAACGGGTGTACCAATCACAAGTATAGACCCGAAGTAACCGTGTCAAGCCAGCCAGCCAGCCAAGAACTAGTAAGTTACGTTATTTGAGGATAAGATCAAAAAAAACGAAATTACACATGGTGCTGCGATGCCATAAAACTTCAAGAGAATGTAAAGGACGTTACATGATATGCCATTACAAGGCAAGATCTTACGCGAGAGGGAAAAAAGGTGTAGCAAAAATAAACCACACAAAATGAGAGAGAGAGAGATCAACAAAAAAGAGAAAGAGAGAGAGAGAGGGGGGCGAGGCACTTGGCACAATATTCGGCATCGATCCACTTCCACATCGCTTCGAGCCCAGTTTATGTTCGTTTGGGCAATGGCGGCACGGCGGCCACTTTCCAAAATATCCTGCAAAACGTTTATGCATTTTTGCGATAACTCCACGCATTAAATACATGTTTTGCTGAGAAAGCCAAAAAGTGGAATAAAAATGGAAAAACCACTTTCAAAATGAACGAATAACATAAAACGCACTCGTGTGAATACTTATTGAATATCGTTTTCGATTTGGACGCGGGCAAAGCGTGTACAACGTCATTCAAGCGCCACACCATCGCGTCTAGTTTGTCGTACGTGTATCGGGTGTACTTGACGTGTTTGGGCGTCTGAAAGTCAAAATGTGGTCAAGTCAAGCAGGAGTGCCCTTTCCCATACTTCGGCCTAAAATACATCTGCACAAAAAATTGACAAAATTTGACGAAAAACCAACCCAGAATTGCTCGGGTGTGAGCTGCGGTTTGTCCATGCGAGTGGCCAACGCGAACGCGGCCGCAGCCATCAAACTGTCTCGTTCGCCCACAAACTCATAGTGCATCAATGACGCTTCGAGGATGTAACGCGACAATGTCAACAGCTCCATCGTGATTTTCGTCGCCTGAAATAACGGGCATAGTTATTCTCCATCGCAAGGTGAAAGAATCTCTTCGTTTAGGCTTCAAAATAGTATCTTCATTTCAAGAAATTGCAATAAATCAATCACAAACCTTGGCGTAACGTCGCAAGAATCTGTACGAGAGCGGCATACCGATGTCGAAATCGAGTTGTTTGAGCATTGTTGCCTCCATGCCGAATAGCTGGTCGCGCGTGTACGCGTCGTCGCAGATGTAGAGGAAATCATCCGCGCACGGCGGCATGCGCTCCTGAAATTGTGTGACAAACCGGCATTATTTGGAAACATATGCTTTCATGTTTGCCCAAAAAATTAAAGCCTCAAAGAATGAATATCAAAAAAAAACACCTAAAAACGTACATCGAATTTCGCAGCCACAAACAGTGCACATGCACCGACCAGCTGCGCGTCATCCTTGCTCACGTTCACTTTGCTCATGTACAAGTCAGCCATCTTCACGGCCTGGTACAGCGTTTCATGGTTGAGCTCGAAATTTTCCTGCAACCAATTGCGCTTCGTTCAATGCTTTCACATAACAAAATCACTTTCGTTTTTCATGCAATGTTTTTCAAAAAAGTTATTTGCCTGGATTTCCACCATCCAGTCAACGAGTATCGATCGCATCGCTGGCGTGATCATGTTGGTCATTGGCTGTTTCAAATAATTGGGCACGCGGAATTCCTGCAAAAAATGGTAAGCTTATATGAGCGAAAGCGACAAAACGTTACATAAACGTTATAAAATTGTTAGATCGCGATAACAAAGTAACAAAACACACTACCTGCTCACGATGCATGTAATAATCGAAAATATTGCGCGCGTAATTGGGCACATTCATGGGGTCCTTGCCTAGTTCGGCGTCATAGTCGTATTCGGGGCACGGGTCATCGAAAACCTGCAAACAGAAACAACCACATGATCATGTTCAGAATACAATCTTTGGTGGAAAACTCGGAGTATTCCGAATAGAATCACACATTCAAGATCAAAGATCAGAGCATGACTCAACAACCCACCTCCACTCGTATGGCCGAATGGGTTGGACTGATTCGTCGAGATGAACGGCTGAAAAAAGAATAGCCATGACTGGTCATCTTTTCCACAACAAATTACTCATTCATTTTCTTGTGAGTGGATCGGCAACAACAATAAATTTTTACATCATGAATATGTATATGCACGTGCTAATGTGACTAATGCTAACCGAACGACCGTCGTCGCTTCACTATCGCCACTCGATGCGATTGACGTGCGTGACGTTTCGGCCGATGAACTCGACACGACGAACTCGGATGGATCGATACGGGCCAATGGTGCTGTTGTGCCTGCAAACCGGATAGTGCATCATCAATTGGGGTATTTATGTTTTTAGGTATTATTTTATTGTTTCACCGAGTGAACGCGATAATTCGGTTATCTTCTTATA
The DNA here is from genome assembly GCA_030248065.1 of Rhynchonema sp. JSB1_4. Lineage (NCBI taxonomy): Eukaryota > Metazoa > Nematoda > Chromadorea > Monhysterida > Xyalidae > Rhynchonema > Rhynchonema sp. JSB1_4. The sequence continues at coordinate 64,683 of JASAMV010008362.1, forward strand.
CTGAATTAATACACAAAACAACACCAAATGCATGGAACTGACCATCTGACGGTTGCGAACGACGAGTGACACGTTGTGACACGGCCGATTGCGATGGGACGTTCTTTTTGGACGAATCAATCAACAAAACGTTCGAAATCGCCTGCAAGGCAAATACAAAAATGTAATTTTGTCAGACTCAAATGTACTGACTGAGTGCACTAATGTTGGTCGGTGTCGCCCTGGTTTCGCATACAAACCGAGAACCGAGGCGCCAGGCCTCGTCATGCGAACGCCTGGCTGGCAAATTTGCCTCCAGAAAGCCCCGCACCGACCAGCAGATCAGATCTTATCGCTGGGCTCTGGGCTGTAAGTTACAGTAACTTCACCGCGCGTGAGCTCTAAAGTCTACCCCAAAACTTTAAAGCCCGACAAAGACCACTATTAACTAAAGAAATGTGCAAAACACCGACATTGGTAACATCGCCGAGGGCTGCACGTTTCTGTCGAGGCGGATTTGCTGCTCCATCCAACGCGGCTCGCTTCAAGTTTGCCTCTTGATTGGCGCCTTGCAGCGAGTGACGCGTCTGCATTCGAGTTGACGGCATCATTCGAGATTCTGGAAACTCATTTAAATTGATTTTTGCTCATAAATATGCCAATCAATCAAGAAACAAACCTTAGAAATCTGAAATAAATACGCCGAGGCGGTTTTGGACGACGCGCTGTTCAAACCATTCACGCTTTTTTCGGATCTTTTGGCCGAGAATTGAGGGGGAAAACACGCTGAAACAGACGCTGATATTGTGTTTATCATTATTTGTGTGTTCCTGGCGCTTTATTTTAATAATTTAACAATAAAAATGTGCCAACAATTAGCACAAAATTCGGACCAAAAATGCAAAATTCATCACCGCCACCGCATTTTGGGAAAAGCTAGTCCCGTTTCGAAATTTTTCATATTTCATATTTTATCTGCAAGCTTACGCGAAGACCTTCACAAGATCCGGAAAAACCCTTAAAATAAAACAGTGTTAATAACAAAGAATGTGAACATGAATGAATAAACGACAATGGAAACGCACCGGTGAGATGAAACCAACCAAACGAGCCAGACTAGCACAACCAACACACAACAACGGCAAATTCAGCAACGGACGACGAGAACGAGAATACGGTTTTAAATATTGATGATGATCTGAAAGCAGCAACCCAGTGACTGAGGAGATCAGTCAACGACGGCTGAAAATTTTGAGTTAATGTGGCAAGAAACTACGTCTCGACCACGTGAGTTTAGTTTAGTTTTAAAGGCCGCAATTGAGGCAGCAGAGACGACGCTCTCTGGTAGCCTGTTCCAGAGGTCCACGACACGATAGGCCCAGTACCCGGACAAGTCCGCACCCTTCCCTGACTTCCCTTTTTCTCAGGCTTAGGCTTGGGCTTAGGCTTACTATTAGGCTTAGGCTTAGGCTTAGGCCAAACCTTGAGCCAACCCGTGCCTTCTATCGCGAAATCGAAAATTCGCGTTTTCTCTCTGTCAAGGCAACGGGACTAGCTTTTCCCAACATGCACCGCCACCCCTAACAAAAGATTTTCAAACGCGCGCTCTGCTATAAAGATTGACAAGCGTGGGTCTCGCCACGATGGGTTACGGTAGTCTTTGACCAGCGTGCCTCTTTCACCTTGGGTGCACGTGCACTGCACTGGATATGCCTCAACACCATCTGTGGTTCGAGCTTGGCGGTGCACAGTACATCCCTTTGGACATGAGACAATGTATTGATGTGGTGTCTCTGACTGACGGGAAATGTGAACCCAAAATCGCGAGCAAAAAGAGGAAATCTTCAGTGTTGTGTGCACGTACCGCGGTCAATTTGGATGCACATGCACGTCAGTACTTTAGCAGGCAGCGCGTTTGATTCGTTGGTCTGTTAGTTTTCCTTCCGTTGATCTTTCAGTTCTCCTCTTAGAAGCTAAAATAATGCTTCACAAATTTTGTCCCATTTTTCAAGAAAGACGTTCGAGTTATCCACACCCTCATTGATCACTCAACAGCAGCAGTTTTTGGTGTGTTGTTTGGCCTGGTGCACCAGCAGGGCACCATATAACGACCACTGATTACCTAATCACCCGCCCTAACCAAACCCAAAGTGTCCGTATGTATTACTTCTTGTTCTGGTTACGACGGCGCCTGTTGGCCCACACACAGAGTGTATTTTTCTTGGCTGGAATGAAAGAACAACACTGTTTGGGTCACAGAACGCCACTCAGGGATCACCAAAAATAGCGCAGCTCGCGTATTCGCACAAAACACGAAAATTATCCAGTGATTTGCTGCGTTTTCACCAGATCTCTGGGTTTCCGACGTGGGGCTGAGGATCAAAATCGGCAAAATGTGACAGGAACAGGCAATTTATCCAGTCACGTAACAATAAACGAACGTCATTGTTCAAAAACTGTGAAAAACAATCCACTCGGTACACAAGTCACCACTCACAAAGACAGGAAACAATCGTTTGAGTTGAGAAAGAATCGTAATCACAGTCAGAATCAGAAACAAAAAAAAATGAAACAATGTTGTGCGTTGATCCTAAATTTCAAACACATCGCTGAGTGAAAAATACACCGCGTGCCAAACATGGGTAACATGTTCGAAAACACAAACATGGACAATAAACAATGACACCAAGTATCGAATATCAAGCATTCCGCAAAATGTAGTTTGATCAACATGAATAAAAACTTAAAAAGAACTTGACATGAACGAAATGATTCACATTAAAAATTTAATCCGAATCATCGCCCGAACTCGGTGGTTCGATGGTGCGATGTCTCTGATGTTGCAGTCTGCCACGTTGACTATTGCTCGTCGCCAAAGTGGCCACATGCGGTTCATTCGATTGACGCGAGTTGGATGAACGCGAATGCGAAGTCGATGTCCGACGTGAATCCTGATGTTTCAAGGAGAGTTAGGCATTGATAGGCTTGAGATTGATTATCATGCCTAAGTATAAATACCTGAACATGATGATGACTCCTTTCGTGATGCGACTGTGCATTGCCTGCAGCCAAGGGCGGCAATTTGAAATCCTCTGGTTGATCAATCGGGGGTGGTCCACCATTAGTCGATCGTTGGTGGTTGTGTGACCGATTCTCAGATATCGGAGGCAGGCCACCGCTGCTCTCGGTGCGACGCTGCAGATGTGGCTTGGGCTTTGGCTTCTTCAAAAAATATGGTGTTGAGTACGTCACGGTTGCAAATTGCCCTCGGGAGTGCACAAGTCAAACACCGATGGGCAACAAGGGCAAGTAAATTTTGAAAATCGGCGTTATCCCTCAGCCTACGAACACGCTTTCTAAACATACGCATCCTTCCAAGGGATTTGAAGATGAAACAACGATCTTCGAATAATATGTAGGTCATTCTATCGCAACCTGTCATGCCAACACCAAAGATGCAAAACTCCAACTTTCTGAGCCCACCTCTTTCTTCGTCTTCTTGCCCTCCTTGTCCTTGTGCTTTTTCTTTCGATGTCGTCGACTCACACGGCCACCACCGCTGCTGTCCAGACGGGACTCGGATTGCTCGGATATTTGCTCAACTGTGTCCTGAATCATCAAGGCAAAAATCAGAATTCAAAACTAAACGAAATAAAATAAGAAACACCACCCACACAAACTGATTTGTGGGGAATGTTTGGATACACTGGCGGTGGTCGGGCATAATCACCGTTGTCACCAGTCTGCGTGCTGACGTCACGCGTAATCTGGGTGCCTCGGTTGATCTAAAGTGAATTGCCCATTAAAGTTTGTCCACACGCATCCTGAAACTCTCTGATTTTCGAGTGCTTCCTCACCTTGCCGGGTTTTATCGCCCACGTGGCCGCCGATATTCGATTCTGAATGCCGAGGAAAAAGTCCGATTTCTCTTTCGTTCCCGTCATCGGTCGTCTGAAAACACATTCACGAACATCGTAGATTTGCGCATTTTGACAATACGTGCGCATTCCGTAATACTTTCCAGTTTTCCTAGCTCAAGGACTGGAAATTTCACTCACTGTGTCTGCGTGGCGCCCTTGTGATCCCTTCGTGCCTCACTGCTGGCGAGTGAATGGCGCGCATTACCGTATCGCTGTTCGGTTGCACCATTCCATTGTTTGTCTGGCTTGACCGTTTTGTGCAGAACCTAAAAATCAACTTGTGAAGGTTTTTCATCAAAACTTTTTCGGCGCATCATCCAAATTCTGCGGTGACTCGTTCATTGTGGGAATGCCATCATCCCCAACAAAGATCAGCGAGTGAATAGTGCGCACAATCGGACTGTGAATGACCAGGTCATGACTTTTTACAAAAAAATATCATTTAAAAACGCTGCCGTACCCGGCTAAACGACGCTCCCGGTGTGGTCGCCAGCACAGGCATTGTGCACAACAGCAACAGCACCAACGGTATCAACATGATCATGTAGCCTGCCGTGATCCAGGCCCACGAAAACACGAATTCACCATACGATGGTACCATGTCACCCAGAAAAGTGACCACAATTGAGTAGAGGATTAGGATCTGAAACGTACATACTTGAAAAAATTGTTGATTTGTAAAAGATTTTATACTGACGCACCAGCAGAATGATTGGACTTATGACTTTGCAGAGCACTTGCCAGACCCAGTTGAACGGCTTTGTACCGCTCATCACATGCACGTCACGCAGCAACTGTTTCAGGCCTGAAATGTACTTGCAGTATTTACAGGCGATTGATGAACGTGTGTCGTAACCTTGCAGCTACGGTAACCCACCGTAACCATAACACACAGCCATCAATTCGATGAATGCCAGAATGAGAAACACCCAGCGACCGCTGAATGTATCGAGTGTCACTTGGATGTATAGACCGTACTGGAAAAATGATGAAAATATGATCAATTTATTGTAAACATGCGTGATTTCAACTCACATTCGACACCATGACCAAGCTGATAGCGAATGCCAATATCGCAGTCGTCAGAATCATGCTCAGCCGAATGTACCTGAAATTCAGGCAAGATCTCAGACTCAATGTGCCATCCACAAATCAAATATAAAAAACCAACTCACCATCTTCTGGTTTTCTCCGACACCAAGTCGAGACTAGCGGTCACAATTGTGTCAAACTGCCAAATGAGTGTGGTACAGCCGATGAGGAATGCCATCAAATAGAACACACACGCAAACACACGACCGAGCGGGTAAAGGGACAGTGCTTGGGGGATCAGAACGAATAGGAGACGTGGGCCTGTGTACGTAAGCATTTACAGGCATTACAATGAAAAGGTATTTACAATAAAAATGTACGGTATGCCAAAACCGTCGTGAGTCCATGCGATGATTAAAAATGCTTACCGTAATCCACAATCCGTTCTAAGTCGTCATCAAGGCCCAAATAATGGGCCAACACATTCACCAGACAGACTGGTATCAGGGCCACGTCGAAAGAGAATACCTAAACTTGTATTGTGCTAGTTTTTATCGACCATATTCTTTTGTGATCATGATTTCTTACCAGTGCCAAGAACGGAGCAAATATTGCATCCCAAGCAGGACTATGTTGGCTGTTGGCTTGACGATAGCTGCCCATCGTGACTACAGTACCCCAGGATGAAAAGAGAAGATTGAACGTGAACATGGCTGCGTGATAAAGAAACTGAAATGTAAAATATTTGAAATGACACTCAAGATATAGATTTTGATGATAAATATTCTAAAAATTCATTCTGAACTTCACCTGGGGATCGGCTAAATTCTCGAATCTCGGCACGAAATACAACAGGATGGCGAAACGACCCTGGTACGACGTCAGGTTGTAGATGAATAGCACCACGTACAAGAATCCGCAAATGATCAGCGACACTTCGGAGAACTAGAATGTTTTGCACGGTAAAAAGGGATACAATTGAATCAAAACCGGGTAATTTCAGAAAAGGTGATACAAAACCAGGTAATTTTGCAATGCCTGCACACCTTTGCCGCAGTTCGCGCGCTTTGCGCCACTTTGACACTTGTGATCAACCAGACAGCGAACAGACACAAAACGAACACAAGATTCGGCCGGTTTCGCTCACCAGGCTCGTCAGTGTGCATCTCGTTGGTTGCCAGGCTGAGGATGTCGTCACTGCAACATTAAACAACAGTTTCCACTTTCAGGTGCCCTTTTGATCTTGATTCATGCACACTGATGATAATCCGGTGCACCATCATTACCTATACATAACATGTGACATCAATTCTGCTCGGCGAAACGGAAGCACATAAAAAAACGAACTGAAAAAAGGTTTCCGCAGCCAAGCGATAGGTCATGTTCATGCTATTTAGCCGATTTGGTGCTTCGCTGACAGATCGCGTGTTGTTGATCAGATGCAGCCAATCACGAAGGGGCTCGAGACAAGGGGACCATTCGGTCATGTTATTGCGACGGAGCATAGAATCTGCAATAGAAGCCATATTTAACCACTAAAACTTCAGTTATGCAATAATTATTGGGACACCAATTTGATGATTAGGTCAAGTTGAGTCGAAAATGCAGGTGCCACGGACAGTTTGAAAAAATACCCTATCAAGTTAAAATTGATCAGAGTTCGCTGCGGGTACAGTGGAATAATGGGCATTTAACCTCTGTTATCATGACCATCTACTTTTATCAAAATTATGATAATCTTGCACTCCCCCCGCCACTCACTATTCCCTCCGTCAGCAGTCTGCAAGACGCACGAATCCAAACGTGCGCTTGGCTCTCCGATGAGAAACGCGATGAAATACCGAAGCAGCCAAGCGATGAGTGCACTGTGATGCAGGGTGACGACAAAAGTGATCAGCACGGCTGCGTAGCCGATACCTGAAAATGAAAATTTCACTTTGCAGACCGAAAACAAAAAGTTTTTTAAATGTGAAACATCAGCCAGCTAGCCAACCTTGGAACAGTGGGACGGCATGCCAGACGGTGATCGCTGAGTATCCGGAATGTTGTCCAAGTGTCAATTGAATGTAGTACAATGGCACACAACACAACAGCAACATCAGCAAGCATGGCCAGAAGAATGCGACTGAAAAAAATTGTTTTGAAGTTATTCATTAATCTTAGTTCACAACTGTGCACTGCGCCACCCGAACTCACGTGCGCCATATTTCATGCAATAATACGGCAATTGTGACAGTGACGTCACATTGAGGGCATACGCAATGACGGCCATAAAGCCTTCGGCACCCCAGCTCCAGCCATAACGGGGGGCAGGGGGTCGCACCATCAGTTGCTCCTGGTCGTCCCCAGTTGGGGGCAGCTCGATGCGCGATCCTGGGGTCTTCGATGAACCACGCAGCTGCAAGAATGCCTGGTGTGAAAAAATTGCCATCACGGTGAACGGTTGTGAAATATCACAGGATTGAGACACTCACACGAGTAACCTACATAAATATTATAGACCAATCTGACAGTTGTCCGACCATTTAACAAACTGATGTTTCACGAAACTCATTCAGACGCAACAAAATCACATATGTATGTCATAAACCTGTTGAGTTGACGCCGATTCAGTTGGTACCGAGTTCGGCAGCTCGCTATTTGCGTTGTCTATGTCTTTCAGCACGCTGCTGTTGTCTGCCGAGTCTTCCTTTTCGCTATCACTCATTTTCGCACAAAAATCGCGCTCGTATTCGTATCATTATGATGAGTCAGAGTGAGACCGGTTCAGGACTTGTCGTGCAGCATGCGAGCTCGATAGGAAAATAATCCACCTTTGCTTTTCAGCAAAATTATAATCAACAACGCTGCTAAATCCCGAACTTATGGCCGTATTACTTTTTGCACAACAGGAGCAAAATATTCTGCATCGCACGTATAATACCACGTAGGTAACATATCTGATCCGGCTTTCTTTCTTTCACCACTACTTTCGAGGAGGCTTCAATATCACTGCGAGCTGTATCTCTTACACTGACATGTACATCATGAGATGACCTTGGCTGAGATGGATCTAAAAAATCTGACTTGCTAATGCCCTGTGCCAAGCACCGCAATTACAAACTTCAATCATAATGCAGCATCAATGCTGAATTTTGCTGTCGAGGAGTCAAAGCAAACACGTAGTCTGGAAAGCATGCGCGTGCAACATGACAACAAAACTTTTCTTCATTTGCATGATTTTTTCAACCAAAACTAAGCAAGCGTGAGCAAGATGCTGATCCGTGGACGAGTCTTCGATGTAAAACATACAGTGACCCAGCAGGTGTCCACCGGAAGCGGGCGTCACAGAAATTAAGCCAAATAAGAGAAGCACGCAGCCTCTGTCAATCTGTTCACATCCACGCTGAAAGCGACCAATTCGATGAGTTTTAGATACTTGACAGCGCAGTGGACGTCCGTGCGCTTGTACTAACGTGTACTCTTGTAATGCAACATGTGAAATGAAACAGAACTCCATGGTCATCTAGTGCACTGGCGATGACCTGGTGCACCGCTCATACACACATACCGTATCTTTGCACAGCGCTCGCAAAGACAATAGCAATGATGATTGTTAAAAACCCTTTCCCAGCACACCCCTCACCCACCGTCACACGTCTATTCTTGAATCGAGTCACCCCGGCGTTGTACTTGTTGACCACTTTCGCACGCAATTGTTGCACCGACGGTCGGACTCTCCAAGCCGATGTGGCGCGCACTGGTTGCTGTGGCTCGCGACTGGTCATTACGCGTCAGGTTTATGCGCACGTGAGTTGATGTGGGACTTAGAGATGAGGCCTGTTGTGTGTACGATAAGTGTTGTTTATGATGCTGCTTTCTTCGGGCCAGCACTTTGTGAACACATTGTGCTTCATAATGTGAGCCCAAGAATCACCCACTTTCAGTTCTAGAATGCTATAGTAACGGGAAGAAATGGAAATACGAACTACCATAAGCTTCTTTTATTAGCATCTTGGCGTTGCGGGGGGCCTGGAAAAATTCAATTCTGCCCACGCATTCTACACGCGCAGGGAAACTCCCCACGAGGCAGCAAACCACAAACACCCCCCTTTTCCACAAACTCCCCCCCCCATAAGAAAAATACACTATCTGATACCGTTCAATATAAGTGCGAACTTTATTGGATATTCCCATAAGCGTGCGTAATCTGGTGGTATCCAAGGTTACTGACGATGTAAGTGCTATGTATTTCTGTACCCAGGATTCAGTCATAGTGACAGTGCCATACTACCTACCCTAAGATACGTCAAACTCAAGTACAATACAATATACCGACAGATTGAAGCAACCTGTGACAACAACTAATGGCAAAGCCGCGTGACTGTTTGTTTCTCTCCGTCGTCAATGGAAACCGTAAGCCGCAAGATGATGTGACTAAACTAAACTAATAATGAATTTCTCTAATGAACATGAAACTGCGTACTGCAAGGATAAAGGAATTATACGACCAGTGCTGCGGCTTGAAGAGACAAGGAGTTTGAAACTCGGATGGACGGGGCTCTTTGACGAATGTTCTTGTGGGCTGATCGGTTTTGTAACGGTGGGTTCATACGTAAAAAAACTCAGATTCAGAATTAGTACGATTTCATTCTTCAGTGATAAACCTTATACATTTCGCATGCATATGCATCTTTTGACGATCGCTTTTACGAATCTTGTATGACCATTATCACGCGCATGCATGCACATGGTAGTGAAAGTGGACTGCAGTAAAATCTTTGGTACCTGAAACTTTGTTCCCTCCAGCCGCCTGCGTTTTGGGGTTTCTCGTACGGACCCCACTTTAGATGCACCTCCGTTTTATGGCTTGGAACCTTTCGATTTCATACGCAAGCAGAGCACAACTTGAGTTATATGTGGCCTCTAGCACGCATAGTCCCACTACTGTAATAATAGTACCCATAGCTTTTCCATAACTCGACCGCAAGCTATGGTAGTAGTCTCAGACAGATAATGCTTTTCGGTTACCAAGCCAACGCGAGGGGAGGCCTGTATCCTCCAGACGTAAGCTCACTGATACGATACGTCAATAACGAACGGACATTTTGCACATATGAAAGAACCCGCGACAACTTCCACTTCTTGCCTTTGGGTTCGGGATAAAAGACATTGGTACGGCAAGGCACGTGCCATTAATGCTATGTTTATGGAATAAGCTTGAAGCTGTTTTCTGCTTGAAGGAAAGCTCAAGAAAATATCCTGTTGTGCTGTGCCATTATTCAAAACAAAAAGGTTCTTCACTCGCTCGTAACCAATGTGTCGGTACCGTATTTGCATATAGGCAATAGACCAAGTGGTTTGTTTTTCGTACCAACCAGCAGTATAAGCTTAGCGCATAGTTACCTTGGCTAATGGTGCCTGCACAATCACATTTGTCAAGATCACGGCTTGCTCACCACTCACGCGACATGAAAATCCGACCTAGGGCTGATAACGCTTGATAATGCTTGATAATGATATGATAACGCTTGTGCATGCGGGTAAACGAGTGGGACACCGATGTCCAGATCTTGTTTCCAGTGTTGTTGCATTGCAACGGGAAGTTGGACAAAACAGATTGAATCTTATAACGAGGTTACTTTTATTCTCATCGGCTTGAGTTACACAATTATGTCAAAAATATTGAAAGAATAAGGCGAAAATGCCACTTCGTGAACAACACAGTAACCAAGAAATGAAATTTACAAAGATGAGAACGATACCAACTTTGCTTGGATGGGAAGTTTTTTCGCAACGCTTCTTTTGTCCGTTCACCAGCTAGTGGAGTGAGTTACACCGCGAAAAGCTCTTCCACCTAAGAAATTTGTATTTCTTAATTAAAAGAAGCTACAAGATAAATTGATAGCAAACCTGATTTTTCAAATGAGTGAAATTGCGTGCAACATAAAACACAGAAAATCAACAAGAACAAAATGAAACAAAATTCTACAAACATCAACTGTAACAAAGACATTTGAACAACACGGTTGTAACTTCGTAAAGTATTTTTTGAATGTTTTCTACTAGATTATTCTGCAAACTGATAATCATTCGTACTTTTGTAAATTCGGGTACAAAACCTGCCAAATCAAATACAAATACGGCACGAAAAGCTCATGACACATCGTCCGGGGATCTTTCAACAGAAACGGTGCTTAACAGGAAAATATAATTCAATAATAATTTAACGTCGGCAGGTTCAGCCAAGTCATATTACCATGAAACATGGAACGTCACTATATTCATCTGGATAAAATTAACAGAGAATTAGATACACTTTTTCACAACGTTTGCTAACACAGATCAAAATTGACGAAAGCGACCAGTATTGTGGATTGAGTTCAATATATAACTATGTACAACAGCATGAATCGAGGATACTACGACGTTATGCGACTTCAACGCAACCCTTTGGTTGTAAGCCACGTTACTAAAAAAAGCATAGTCCAGCCATTTATTTTCAGCGATCAGAGAATGGCCCAAATTATCGAAAGCGCCACCGCGACGCGCAACAGTATGTTAATATAACGCACGCTGTTCCGCCTCGGTGCGCAACAGTGTTCTTGGCGTAAGCACGCAACAAATTGAAGTCAGCCAGCTGCAAGTCATCATTATCGTGCTTGGGAGAGCAACCACTATCAGTGGCGGTTGCACTTTCGAGAATTTGGGCCAATAACCATGCCACGCAGTCAAACACTCCAAATTCCAGCCTGATATTCAAATCAAACAGCAAAAGTGTGGTGGTCATCATCATATGAGATCTTTCGAAAATCAGCCAAAAACAGTCACTAGCTATTTCACCACTTCGGTGGTAGCCCCGACAATGCATCGCCACAGTTTTGCATTTTTAAATATTGACACTAGTTTATAATCCTAACGAATCGCAACAGCCAGCACCGTGTCCTATAAAAACCTGTAGATCACCGTCAGGATGGTTGCAGCAGCAGCAGATAGAACCGAGTAGTTGGTCGTTAACGATGTCGCTGAATTGCACTTGTTCTGGCGGCAGTAGCACGAGATCTGCAAGACGCAAACACTATTGATTCGGTAAATTAGAACCAAAATATGTTGATGTATTACTTATTACTCGAAGTACTTACACGTCACTGGTGTTCAGCAAGATCACTAACAAACACAGAATCTCAAAAAAAAACTGCTCCCGATTTGCGCTCCGTTGAACCAGACCTACGTATAGGTGGCTCTATTAATTTACTCACCCCATTTTGGGGACTCTACCATAGCTCTATGTCGGGGGGCTTTATTAATTAACTGATCCGAATCTGAAAAAAAATTGTTCCCAGAAATACACATACAGTAAAAGTGCATTTGAACGGGCTTTATTCGACTATAGTCTCGTTTATCCGTGTCTATTCATTAAAACCAGGCGTATTATGTCCCTTAAACGAACAACAAACATGTACGCAAGTAGATGCGTATAACTATCAAGCCTTAATGCCTTACTGCATGGGGAATTTCATTTAAGGGCTCTACTTAGGTTTTTCGGTTTTGGGACGGCTGGCTGGTGAGGTGACCTTTATAAGAGGGAATATTTCACAAACGTGCATGCGACCAGCGAAACGGTTTTCCACCGAGTTAAATAAAGAGCTTCCACACTGGCTGAAATCAAAGCACCGCAAAAACCTAAACAGAGGTAGACCCCCTGGAATAGAGCCACTTAAATGGGGTCAGTGATTAATAGAGCCCCTAAATAGTAGAATATTAGGGATTGATAGTTGTACAGAGGCACATGTACGAACGTTTGTTGTTCGTTTAAGGGATATGATGTGCCTCCGACTCATGAATAGTCAGGAATAAATGAGATTATAAGCGAATGAACTCCTTTCAAGTTCACTTAAAGTGCATTTCAGGGAGCATTTTTCAGATTCGGGCAGTGATTAATATAGCCCCCCCGAACAGAGCCCTTCCCCGGAATATAACACCCCTAAATGAGGCCAATGATTAATACAGCCCCTTCCATCTATTCAGGGTTTTACGATTGGCCCATAGTATGTTCATGACCAGTAGAAATAAAAAGCGAAGCAGAAACCACGATCAAACCTTAGTGTTTCCAGTAATTTGGCTTTCCCGCACGCACCCACTCCTGTCCTGGCCGGTTACAGGCATGTTCCATTCTTCGGTGCATCCTTTACGAATGTGGTTCGAATCTGAAAGTTCTCGAATTGTTAGCGAACCAAAAATAGACGGTCGGTTCGGTGTTTGGACGTGATCGCGCGTCTTGTCATTCAGCTTGGGTTCTACACTGCCATAGATTCACTCACCAACAAGTTTTAAACAGATCTGATCAGTCTCACACGTGACCAATTTCGGCGATCTGCATTCAATATCACTCACATCGCACTTGTAGCACTGAGGACCTGAAATTAACAAGTGAAAATAAAAAATGAAACAAATGATCAACTATTGAACCTGAGTTCTATTATCTACCCAAATCACAAAGCACTCACCCGAATTAGCCGTAACCAAAGTGCCGACTAAATTGAGCATGATCAACGTGGCAACAACCAGAATGCGTTGTTGTTGAGCAAGATCAGCCATGTTTTACAATTCGTATTTTTTACTATTTCGCCAGAATTATAACAAAATGAAACTGGTGGCGCTGATGGAAGCTCAAGCGTTTGGTCGAGGTAATTTGAGCTCTGCTTGTTTGCTTGCTGCCACTGAAATCGAGTTGAGTCACCAACCGGTTTTTCGCCTGGAACCAAAATAGAAAGGAATGAAAAATTATGCATCGAACTCAAAAACCTGAGCTTGTGATTGTGAAGAAATTTAGCTGAAATAACGAGCGTGCTGTTTTTCGACAATTTTACCGTAAATATTGCATGTTAACAGGTCAAATTCAGCGGTGAAACGCTTGGTTCAACAAGCAATTAATAATTCAGCCAGCATCTGGCCTGAATACGTTCATGCACCTTTGTGAGAGTCCCTGAATGACAAAGATGGACAAAATAACGATGCACCTGGAAGTAAACTGGGGCGCCAAACCAAGCCCAGCACCGCAACTGTCTCATAAAGACCGCACAAAATGATATGAAAGAAAGCCAACAAAGGCGAAACTTCGGCACTGCATTCATTCAAAGGAAATCGGGTTACTATTACAAGCTGAGCTGACAAACACAAAAGCGACACAACGGCTGGGTGCGGCAACAAACAGTGAGTCATTCAAATTTAAGCGCGCACGCTTTCGGGAAGCAACGCCATCCACCAAAAATGCACACAAGTGCGCTGACTGGCACAGCGATTCCACGTGACTTGGCTCTTGGCTGATTGGAAAAATGACACATTTTCCTGATAAATAGGTGAATGAGAGTGGGAGATAATAAGTGATGAAACAGTTACCCACATGGAAGACGGAAAGCAGATCTGGGAGGTGCACTCTAATGCGCCTTGAAAATGTGTTTTGAACCTGGAAAGTTTTATAACCTCGAAAACGAGAGCTCCGAAACAAAATTGATGCACAAGCGCATCAAACAATGACTGTGAAAGACTTCAGCACAATCTGCTCCCAGAATGTATCCAGCCCAACCAACCTATGAAATGTAAGCAAATATGTATAAATAAAATGCAGTACCTAATAATACAGAGGTGTGTAAGCATAAAACAAAATATCCTGTGGGCGTTTAACATTGTGTCTGGCTTTGGCTGGGAAATAGGGAAATGCCGGGCCGATAGCCTCATAAGTTGGTGTATGTATACAAATAAAATGAGACAGGCGACAGGACGGTTGCACACTGTATCGATATGTTGTTGAAGTGCCATTTTGCAAAACCAGTTATCTTCATGTTTGTGGACGAAATTTGGATAGTGTGCGGGGTAAATTGTGCACATTTCCTAAGGGTCATAAAAGGCGTTGAGAGAAATCTGAGAGAACAGAGGTTCAGAGCTAAAGCCAGCAATGGAGGAACAGATTGTGTAAACAAAGCCAACAAGGCCGAAAAAAGAATGGAATTTTATAAAAAAGGTGCGTTTCGGTGACTGTATCACGGACTCAATGGAATGTTCTCACGATGCACTTATGCACTATTTCATGGAATCATCCCTGCTCAACAAATACATCTTCCAGGTACATTTTGCGCAATTTACGCACACATGCACAAGATTGCACGGACACGTGTACCCATACGGAGACGCATACAAATGCAGGCCGATTTTTTTGAACAACGCACGCGTGCTGAAATCTAAACAACTGTCGCTGCAACTGTGGCGGACGTAACCCGTCAAACAAATTGTGGATAAGCACGCGCAAGAGTACTGAAAGTAGAAACTCGAAGAAAACGTCTGCTTGCAAACACCAAAGTGAGCATGGTAATCTCAAGTCATGCGTGGTAAACAGGTACGTGTCATGTCAGTGAGCGAGCGCGCGTTGATACACACTTGTTTATTCGTGTATAAAAACAGACTACACGCGCTTCAGTGGAAATAAATCTGGCACAGTGCAAAAAACCACCAGAATGAATACAGATACGTTTGTTGAATTTTATGATAAAAATGAGTAATATTCAACAACATCTATTATTACAGCCGAACGAACAGGTTACAACTTGTTTCGTGATCGCTGTGTCTGCGCACAGCGTGGCAGTGAACGGGCAGGCTGACGCCTCGTTGTGTCCTCTTTTTTATTGCGATGGGCGCGAAAATTATTCCTTGAATCTGACTAACGGGCCTGGCTTTCTCCTTCGACAAAGTAAATTTAAAAAAATGAGCAATGATTCTTGTAGTTTGTGCTTCAATACAAATTGAATTTGTTTTGGCCCCACTTGAAGGCTTAAAAAAATTATTTAGCATTGTATAAAATCAGCCATAACTAAACTGTGAGGTGGCTGACTACGCATAGCAGAGTTGTACTTTTGACGTGCAGCTGACAAAAGCATAGACAGTGAAGCAACCCTACCCTGAGCGCCAAACATACCTACCTGGAACACAAACACAATTTTTTGTCAATAGTGCCTGCGTTTTGTATCCATTGCAAACGGCGAGCACAAACGCGGTAGAAAAGTGCGCAGCCAACAATGTGACGAAGGTACTATGTAGTGTGTGCCGTCACCAATGCAATAAAATGACGTCAGATAACATTCCGACAGGACATAGAGAACTGGAGGGTGAGAGATCGGTGACGAATTGGACAGATGGACATTCAAAAATTTGGTCCAAACTGAAGTTTGAGAGTGACATGTGCAAGACCCGCTTTACGGAAACATCGACGTTAAATTCATGAAGAGATGTCATTGAACAGACGAAACCGGGTCGTAAAAGACGACGTTGCACCAGGGAGACAACAGGTGGCTCAAGCACCTATAAAAGAACTCAAAATGAATAAAAGACAGGTGTCAAGGGAAGAGTTGAAAACATGGCAAAAGAAAGAACATTATATTGTGTGATAAAAAGGAATGAAAATGTTAAACCGCGCACACATCCTGACACGAGGTTGGCAGGTAGACTAAACAGGAAACAAAATAATCAACATAACACACGTATGGCGAAAGACTGACGCAAAATTGCAGTGAATGAATGAAAATATGTTTGGGTTGGGCGTTTGTAATTTAGGAACGGGGAATGGTGTGCAAAAACGACCTTGACCAACCACGTTTCGATGCTGTGCAGATGCGCGATAAAGGCAGCGTGTGAAAGCTGTTTATGGACGGAAGGCACAGAATCTCAATTGAGCGAGATTAATCGATGGAAGTCGAAACACACATGATCTCGCCAACGTTCCTATAGTCTCATTATCGCAGTCGAAACGAAAGCACGCATCTTGAACCACAGCACGGGGCCAAATGCGAGCATGCAAGTTTAGTACGGACTTGGAGATGTTTCACAAGACTAACTAGGAGCACATCAGAAGTGCACGGCAACTTCAGATTATTACTATCCAAGCGTGAGCACGTAAAGATATCGAGCTGAATATTCGTCAGCAGCTCGATGTGAGAAAATTCAACACCATGGTGGTATCTGCCAAACGACTTTAAAACTGACAAAAAATAAAATTTTTATCCCTTACAAAAATCCGTAGTATCACAAAGCACCATGAAAAGCTCCAAAGAAACTCATCACAAGCACGCAAGGCACAATACTGGAGCTCTTTGGGGAGGTGTGACAATAATGCAAGACGAAGCGAATCATAACCCATAAAAGAAAATCAAAGATCAGTACAAAAGTTCATAGAAATTCCATACAAACCGGAACCCGAGAAATGGAGCAAAATTCGATAAAAATCACATGCAAATTGAGCATTCGATAAAAATCTGATACAAAACGTAATAACCACCGGAAAGTTCATGGTTACAAAAAAGAAAAAAGCAGCCGCGAAAACGAAAGCAAAAAAGTAGCAAAGGCACAACATTTGACTGTAGGGAAGCAACATTCTAGCAAGAAATGCACCTCCTGGACAAAACAAAAAACTGTATAAAATCTAATCGATCACTTTTCCTTGAAAGCCTTTTTCGCTTTTTTCTTGTCCGAAGTGGAAGGATCGTCACGTTTCTGTAGCAGAGGGTTGAAACATCCACTGCCGTTATAAAACAGACAGACAATAAATACAAAAATGACGTGGCAGTGCTCACAAACAACGCGGGGTCTGGTCCTCTTATTAATGTCAAACTCTCCTCACAGGATGATCGCCAAACTGACCTTCAGTGAGAAATTGCCTCGTTTGATATCACGCATCAGTTTCGTGTACGTGTTCTCTTTCTCGTCCTCATTTTCATCATCGGTCGGTTTGGTCGGTGCTGAAACATCATCTTGGTCAGTATATCGGTCGAACTCAATTCGGATTTATGTTTAAGCCACAAAGTTCGAGAAAAAACAGAAAGCACACACTTTTTGGCGATCGTTGTCTTGGTGACTCAGTAGCCTTCGCTCGACGTGCCAATCGGGCTGCACGCTCCTTATTGGCCTGGAATAATAATATTCTCACAAAAATAAGAAACAGCTGCGGCGAATAAACTTCATAGTGCGTAACAACGACTACAAGCGATAAATTACAGCAAAAAACAACCAAGACAAACCGCTTTCGCCTGTTCATACATCTCGACAGCCTGAACGATTGTGATAAATATTTCGTCGAGTTTCATCTTTTCCGCACTGTATTTCTCGATCAGTTGTCCCTCCTTTCGTTTGATTTCGGCCAGTGCGTCACGCAGAGCGGCGAATTTGGCGTTGGCATGCTGAAAGTAAGAATGAAAAAGTGTTGAACAAATCAAAAAACGATAAGGCTATACAAAATTGATCACGCTTACATCAATGAACGGTGCATTTTTTGCAGCCACGTCCTTGGCCAGTTGACGTTGGGACACTCGTAAACGACCGGCGAATGTGGCGACGGTTTCTTCGAGGTCGACCAGTGAAATTCTACAAGTTCAAACAGCGACAAAGGAAAAGCAAACACACGCCCAAAAGGGCGCACAAAAGTCTAACCCAACACGGCTGAAGAAAACAGAACTGTAATCAATTAACAACAACCGGTTAATCAACCGACAACAACCAACAACGACCAACTTTGCCTTGACCACATCGATGAGCGGTTTCAAATCCAGCGCCAACGGCCCGATTTGTTGATCGCAGCTTTCGGCCAAAAAATGTACAAATTTGAGTCCGGCCATATTCGTCTTGCTGTCCAATATCGACATCAGACTCGATAGTTTGAAACCGGCCGCTATGCCGGCACTTGTGCCCTGAATTCCAAAGGAAAAATGACTTTCTTGTAGTTGGCGAAGTGGGGAAGTTGACCCGAACCTCATTCAAATGATTGATCATTTTCAAGCAGCTTTTCATCATTGTGGCGAACGGTTTGGAATTGATCAGTGCGTCACAGGCGTTGAGCATTCGCTTCAGTTTGTCACTGGTCGTTGATAACTGGAGATATTTAATTGATATTGAGCCTGAATACAAGGTGTAACAATAACAAACCGACCATCACGCCAAACTCTTGTTTCAACACATTCATTTCCAACGCCGCTTTCACACCGGGTGTTCTCGCAATCAACCACACAAACTTCTCGGCGTCGTTCATCAAAGATTGGTCACCGTTGTAGTCTTTCACGGATTTGATCTGTAAGTAATTAAGTGATATCAAAACCTTGTATGCACTGACCAGCCAAACATAAATAAACATCATCGAAAAATAACACTTTTACTTTTTAATTCGTGGTAATGCGGTCACTACCGATACAAATCCATGACACCAAAACGACACCGTGCTTGAATATACATAATTTCTTGTCCGAACTTCTCAAAAACGAACTCACCATTGAATCGTCTGGCCATTCACGCAACAACTGGCTCATATTGTCCACACTTAGTCGAGCGTTCTCGCCATCATCGGCACTCGATATCGACTGGATAATATCTTAATCAAACGTCAAATTATTGTTTGTTTTTTTACTTTTACAAAATAAGTAGGTTTCCAAAGGGAAACGTAAAACATTTACTTCAGCAGAGCAGGTTTCCCAGGGGAAATGTTGCACCACCTAATAAGCAAAGACAACAGCACACAACCTTCGGGTTGCATTTTCATCTTCCTGAATTGATGCAGTACAATGTTCATGTTGATCGCTTTCTGTGGATCGATCAGATTCAACCGTTGTTCACTTTTGGTCGATGCCATCGATTGACTGCTCGTTGCTGAATCACTACGAAGTCGCATAGGCGCATCACTACTCGGCGTGGTGGGACGCTCGAACAGGTCGACTAGCTGCACACAATGTGTTCTTTGTTTGTGGATACAAGATGCACGAAAGAAACCGAGCACGCGTTTGTAAACAAAATGATCAAAATTAGGTGTACTTACTTTCTCGAAACTTTCATCTGATATCTGAACGTCGTCGATTTGGTTCCAGACACTGCCTTTAGCTGCAAAGTCACACAGTTTGGTCGTTTCACACATGTTTTTGGTTCATGGCAAAATATCGTCAAGTTGGACATATACACAATCAACTCCGATGAACTATGGTATGATGAACAATTATTCGTGACCAACCGGCATCCAGCTGTGCCTTCGGCACTTTATGCACCCTGATGGTTTTTGTCGGTTTGTGCCTGGGTGTGCCGATGCTCTCTTCCTCCGCAACGACCGGCGCCAGACCGAACTTGGGTGGTGGGGGAGGAGGCGGGCCACCCTTGGTGGGAGTCAACAGATTCGGTGGGGGCGGCGGCGGTGGTGGAGGACCTTTGCCAACCGGTGGGGGTGGACCTGAACATTGATTGGAAATCAGGCTACCGTGCGTTGACCATGTGCGAGAAATACAATAGATCGAAAAAATGAAAATTAGCAAAGGCACTTATCGCGTTTTCACACCTGGTGGAGGCGGAGGTGGAGGAGCCCCCTTGCTAAGCGGAGGAGGCGGACCTGAACGAAAATGAAATACCAGTGAAATCAATGCAAAACCAAAAGCCAGTAAAATGTTTCGATTCACAGATTTGAGCACGCAGGAAAATAGACTTAGTCGTTACCGCGTAATGGTTCCTCAAGCGAAATAACAACACACTAATAAAAATCTTTCAAACGCAAAAAAGGTGTGAAACTGGTACAACAATCTTCAAATCACCCACAGCCCTAACAACCAACCAGGTGGTGGCGGTGGGCCAGGAGCCGATCGACTTGCCCTCGGTGCAGCAGCACCCAAGCTCGGCGGTGGTCCAGGCGGCGGGGGTGGAGGCGGTGTGGATGACCTGGGCCGTGCCCCTGTGCCAACGATGGGCGGTGGTCCTGGTGGCGGTGGAGGAGGAGGTAGTGCACTGGCTGGCGGTCGTGCTGTCGGGGTCACTGGTGATTGCGGTGGCGTCAGTGGTTTCTGCAATCATTTCACATTCATCTGGGTGCGGCACTTGCACAAGCAGAGTATGTCTCCTATTTCGTGACAAAACAAGCAGCACTTACAATATTTCCACCAGTGTAAAACTAATCGATATTCAGGGGAACAACTGTTGCACTGTAGCTACAAAGTAGGTGCACCAACTCTATTACAACCTGCAATTCAAAACATTGACAAATTCCGTTTATATCCATAAGAGCGCCCAAAAGTCGATACAGGCCACAGTGTGCCTTCTGACGTCAAGCACTCTGATCCAACACGGTAGATGTCCAATCCATACCAACCCGTTCGAGACTCGAAGTCGACGACGACGACGACGATCCACTGGTGCTGTACGCATTCGTGTCACTGGTGTGCGTCGATTGATCGGCCATCACCGTCGAGCCGGTCACGGTCACCAGCGAGTCATCCACTGGCATCTCCACTGCACACGTGTCGAACAGACGGACGATCTTCTTGCGTAGAATCTGCGCAAATGACAAATAGCTGGTGCTTGGTGATACCAAAAACGGTGATCGATCGATAGTATCAGCCTTGGTCTGGTCTAGTGAACTTCGTTTTGAATTTTTAGTTGCAGAATTACAGATCCTGACAAGTTTGATCAACAGAAAAGTTGGTTCCACAATGGCAACCAAAACCTAACGCTGGCGGAACTCAATGTCATCAAATAACTCTCGAACCGTCCTTAACACCAAAAAAATTGCTTGACCGACCCCTGACAGTTCAGTTCACCGCGTTTGGCGGCGTACCGAGTCGGACAAGAGTCGATTATCTCAGCCAGCCAGCAATCGCAAATAGCCCCAAGTCAGCACGGACCTGCATTCGCTGTTTGTCATTGACATTCCAACAGGCCGCCTTCTGACTGACCGCCTCCATCAACGCCCACAATTCGATCGATTCGCCACCCAGACATTCGTCGATCAACGACAGATTCTGCAGAATGCCAACCAAATGCGAGTGCTTGTCGGTGTTTTGCACCTGAAAGTCGCTGCATAATCCTGAATTTTGCATTTGGATATTTTTTAAGCTCAGCACAATTGTAAATAAACGTTCTTTTCCACAATATTAGTCCCACATGAAACACCAACTTTATTGACAATTGTGAACAGCAAGTCGTGCGGATCGTCCGGGTTGAACACGCCACTTTCCACTGATGCGCCGAGATCGCGATCGTTGTCGGCCTGCAAAATTCGAGTCATTGATCTATTTAGCAAATCAAATCAATAATTTTCATCAAACCACACAACAAAACAGTTTCCGGCACCTGTTCATTGAAAGTGTCCAACTGCAACCTCAATACGGCCAGTTCCTCATCATCTTCGCCTTTGGCCGCTGCTGTCTCCAATTGGTCGGTCAGATCACGTAGACATTGACGCAGACCAGCGGCTGCAATGACGACAATTAGGTACAACGTTTATGGTACGTTTGTTGATATCTTACGTGACATTTTAACGATCGGTTGAATATTTATTGAGCCAACCGAAGAACAATTTCCTCATTCTGCATCGCGAAATGTAGTCATCGGCATTACTGATCAGACTGTTGATCAGCGCCAATACGGCGGCTTTGATCTTGATGCGCATCACGTGATCGGTCACATCCGAGCATTGCAGATTGTCAATCAGTATCTCTTGCCAACGACTGTGTTTGTGCGAGGCCAGGTTCGACTGAAACACGGTACTGGGATGGGTTTTGGCAAGCTGTTACTGCGAAGTGGTTCACACATTACGTTTGACCAGCATTTCATGCTTCGTGATAAAGGTCGCGCGAGCGACAACGACATTCGTTAGTGATTTTACAATGGTTCGCCATAGACAACACGGCATCAACATATTTCCACCAGTGCACAGCACACAAAAATGCACAGGCGTGTCACTGGCTTTGTTGACAGAAAAGTGTCAAAAACTAAACCAACGTTGAATTTTCGTAGCACGGCCACCGTTTTTTCATAACCAGATTTATTGTACGCGCATAGCATGGCCATGATCTTGAAGGTCCAATGACGCACATGGGACACAGATGAATCCATCCCTGCAGAATAATTTTGTTTTTTTGTGTTTCGACAGAATTCGGAAACAACATATCCCACCGTAAACCAGATTACTGACGGCCACGTGCGACGTGCTGAGATATTCGAGGCCGAGCGGATTTTTGATTGTGGCCTGATGGAAATCAAGCCACGTTTTGAACAAGCTAACCAAATTAATGTCACTAATTTATGAGAAACGGTCCAGATACCTTGATGCAGCCGACCAAAGCCAGTTGCATGTGAATATCGCTGAACTCATTCTTGTTGGTTTCGTTTTGTTCATTTTCGACCAGTTTCTTCAGCGCCTCCAGCATCACCAGCAGACCATTTTGGTTGAGGAACGACTGAACAAAGCAGGTGAAAGGAAATGTTTTGTGTTGACTTCAAGGGATACCAGTCAAGCCAGCTGGCAGCTTTCCACTATATCTTGCCGCAAGAGCGGATCCTTGGTCAATTTGGCTTCCCTGAAGGGGGCCACCGTTTCGGAAGGAAGAAGGAAAAGGGGCCCCTAAACCGAAGGATTTTTTCTGACGCATTTCAAAAAGCAAGAAACCGCGAAAATCTAAACAAGCGCTGGATAAACATGACTTTTCAAAAATAGAACAAGCACTGGATAAAAATGGTTTTCTGGATTTGGCCCCTCCTTTGGCCAACAGCTGGATCCGTCACTGCCTTGCCGACTGTCACCATGATCGATGTACGTCAAAGAACTGCACTGAACAACAAACTTTAATCCAAGTCGGACTGGCGGACTCGATTCTCTCCTTGGCAGCGTTGAAGTTCTCCACGCTCGGGCACTGTAACACGCGAAGCACCAATTCGGGCGAGGAATTCTTGAAAATAATTGACTGCGACGTTTGTTGACCAATTTGCATGTCATCTGGAAATAATTTGAACAATATCTCAGAAGTTTTTGGCAAAAAATGTTGTCAGTTAGTGTAAACATGAAGAAAAACTTACCGCCAGTCTTTTTCTTCGACCACATGCTGCCTGCTTTGGTGATGGTTGACTGAACGGGCACGGAGACCTGCAATCCGAAAAATTGTTATCCGAACTTAGGTTCCGACAAGTTAGATCACAGCTGCAAAGCACCGGGAGAGGATGAGCTCAAAAACAACAGCGAGCAACACGAGAACACTGCACATTGCAGTGAACGCTTGGTTGAATACGGAAACACAGAACAAAGCTGCCGCTCATCCTTTCAAAAAATCAGGGCCAACATCTTGTTTTTCGTGCCGTCCAACCAACCTTGCGAAACACTTTCTGAATCCGTTCCTTCGATGACGATCGTTTCTTGTCAGATGGTGACAGTTTCGGACTGGGACTGCTGCCGGACGAGCCATCGGGTCGAGTCGCCGCATCGGGGGAAGCTGAAAGTTGATTTGGGATGTCACGTATCTTTCGGTTCTCGAGATTCCAGAGTGTGCTACATAATGATTAACTTACAACTTTCGAAGAACGACGCAATATACTCAAAACCGAAATTCGAATTCGCGAACTGGTCATTTTCGGGCAGCTGGGCTAACAACTGTATTTCGTTCACCATCTTTTGTGTTTTCCGAACAAATTTTTGAACAGAACTTGACAACTTCAGTCTTCAAACCATGATGCTAGCGGTAGCAGAAAATGACTGGCGGCTACCAATTCCTTTGTGACTAACAGACCAACGTTCTATGTTTCCTACGTCAGACCTTTCGGCGATATGTAATCTGTTACATTATTCGCTTTCAGTGGCTACGCACAACAAACAAACATGATTCGGGTGGATGATGACTGTGCTCTACGTAAAAATCATGAATAAGTCAGTCGTAGTCAACAAGCAGTCAGTAACTTGGTGCAATCGTCTGAGCAACACACCACAGGCAAGTGCCACAGAAAACACTGCAAGCTTGGTTAATACCGCTGGTAGACCAAACTTTTTCACGCAGACAAAGCACTGAACAAAAAACGGCTGAATTTAGTTACCTACGCTCACCCGCTCACCAAAGATCGAACATGGTATAGGTTTCGGTTAACTATACGCAACAGTGGTGTGGCGTGTGGGTCTGCCTTCGTCCAAACGATGCAATGCACAGCTAACCAAGATGGCAGAATTCACCTGGAGCGCCTAGTTTCCCATGCGTTTACACTGACTAGAATTGGACGTGGTTCACAAAGGACGCGTGGTTATCGTCACCGCAATGCACATCGTGAAGAAGTTGAAAAGATCGCGTATGGTCTGTGCGAGCTTCCTTTTATCACATGTGCGAGCATTTTTCTTTTTTTTCGCCTGGTTATCAAGATATCTTTTTTGCTTCACCCTCCCGGTCTCAACCCATCCATAAACACGCCATTAATGATCAACGCACTTTCTCGCACTGGCACCAGTCCATAATTGAACGTGTTCAGCTTGACAGTGGACGAGTCAGTCGAGGTGGTCGTTGCAGACGCAGCTGTTGGTATGCCACTCGATGCTGTCGACAGATTGCTAACCGCCGTGACGTACACCCCGCTGCCGCTGAAAACAACAAATTTCGCACAATTCGCATCAAGACTAGGCCAGTACAAGTACTGAACTGGGTGGTGGGGACCAGAGATAAGGATCGGGCCGGGCCGGGCCGGAGATTTGGAGGTTCGGGCCGGGCCGGGCCGAACTTGCCGGCCCGAATTGCTCAAATTTCAAGCCAAAAGCGCCTTGGACGCGGTTCACAGAAACTGAATCACACAAACATTTTTGCCTCAAAATGGCTCAAAATCGGTATTTTTCACCACAAATAGACAAAAATCGCGCGCTACGCGCGGATTTAGTACATCTATACACATTTTCATTGATATTTACACATTATTACCTACTTAATGCACTATACTATGCCTTGATTTTTGGCGACCCCCCCACCATCTATCTATCGTCAACAAGTTTGGGTCGACCCCCCCAGATTTCGGACTTGGGTCATCTATCTATCGTCAACACATTTCGGGTCCCAATCTATCTATCGTCAACACCCTGACCACTGTAGTGGCTGGGGGGGATGGGGGGGGGGATTCCCCCCCTAAGGGGTATCTATCTCGAGTCAACCCTTAGGGGGGGATGGGGGGGAAGGGTATCTATCTCGAGCCGACCCCAAATGGTATCTCGAGTAAGTAGATTTATGGTTTTCAAAGGCAAAAATAGGTGTTTTTCGACCTCGGGACCCCCAAAAATCGCGCGACACCCAAAAATGGTCATTTTAGGCCAATTTTCGGCAAAAATGTCAAAAAATACCCATTTTTAGGCCAATTTTGCAGTAAAATTGCATGCAAAAACGGCTTTTTTCGCCTTTTGACGGACCATAGGGGTATCTTGGGTAGCCTCTGGGGGGTATCTCGAGTAAGTCCGAAACCTTCCCCCCCCTAGGGTATCTTGGGTCGATTGGCCTGCCACCACACCAGTGTAGTGGCTGGGGGGGGGGATGGGGGGGGATTCCCCCCCTAAGGAGTAGGTACCTTGCTACCACCCCTTGGGGGGGATGGGGGGGGAAGGGTAGGTACCTTGCAACCACCCCGGAGGGTACCTTGCAACCATCAATTTATGGTTTTTATAGGCAAAAAAATGTGTGTTTTTCGACCTCAAAACCCCAAAAATCGCGCAAACCTCCATATAATAGCTATTTTGGGCAAATTTTCTGCCAAAAGGCAAAAAAGTACCATTTTTTCGGCCAACTTTGCAGAAAAAAAGCATGCAAAAAACACCGTTTTTTCGGACCCCAGGGGTACCTTGCAACCTTCTGGAGGCTGGGTAGGGGGGTACCTTGCAACCATCTGGATCCATCCCCCCAAGGGTACCTTGCAACCATTTGCCTGCCACTACACTGCACCACACTGACCCTGACCAAGTACTACACTGCCTCGACCCCCCCCCCCAGATTTTGGACTTGGGTCATCTATCTATCGTCAACCGTGCTGTGGCTGGGGGGGGGGGTGGGGGGGTCCCCCCAATGGTGTGGCTGGGGGGGGGGTGGGGGGGGAGTCCCCCCCCCCCCCTAGGTACAGTAGGTAGGTTGCCGCCCCTCACCTGGTACAGTAGGTAGGTTGCCGCTCCGCCCCTCCCCTGGTACAGTAGGTAGGTTGCCGCCCCACCTAACTTTTCACCCAAAACATTCATTTTTGGCATAAAATTGCATAAAATTAGCATATTTGTCTGCAAATAGGCGAAAAATCGCGCGCTGCGCGCGAAATTAGTGTTTTAGGCCACATTTTCTTCAGTATTTAGACATAAAAAATTTCGGTTTCCAGATGACCCCCCCAAGTGGTACGACCCTCCCCCTAGCTCGGCTGGTACAGTAGGTAGGTTGCCGCCCCGCATTTTGGGTGGTACAGTAGGGTTGCCGCCCCGCCTGGGTAGCTACACCACTGGTGGGGGGCGTCGCCCCCCAATGGTACCCTACCCGCCCCGGCCTGGTACGCTACCCCCCTACCCGCCCCGCTCCGGTACCCTACCTACCCCCTACCCGCCCCGCCCTGGTACCCTACCCGCCCCGATTTTTACCCCCAAAATGCCCATTTTTCGGTCAAAAATGCCCAAATTTCGACCGAAAACCCTAAAAAGTGCAAAAAATTTCGCGCTGCGCGCGATATATGTACTTTTTAGTACATAAAAACAGGCACGCGAAAAAACTTGTGTTGTACCCTACCCGCCCCGAAAAATCGTCCCCCCCTCCCCCCCCCCCCAAACCGGATTTCCCCCCCCCCAAAATCCCAGGTACACTACCCCCCTACCCGCCCCGATTTTTTCCACCTATGTACCCTACCCGCCCCGCAAAAGTAGCCACAGCACTGATCGTCAACACATTTCGGGTCCCAATCCATCTATCGTCAACACCCTGACCAAGTACTACACTGCCACTGATTATAGCTGACCTTGACCTGGCACCACTGCTGTCTCCGCTAATAAATGCCTCGTTTAATTCTTCATCAGTTTCTTGTCCAACTGCGTCAAAATCTTGCTCCACCGCTGCCTCTTCGCGCGATTGTGACTCGGAGTCCGTCACTGCAGTTTCGCTGTCCAGCGCCTCTTTTTTGCTGCTCTTCTTGCTGGCCTTTGCCGACTTTTTTGACACTGATTTCTTCTTCTTCGATTTGTTCCACCATGGCATTTTGAGTGGGATGCGTGCGGCTGCGGACAAGCTGAAGTTTCGAATAAAGTTCAAGCAGATTTACGTTGCCACGTCACGTTGCATCACACCACCGAAGAAACTTGGAAAAAATAATAAAATTCATTTCTCTTTTATTTCTTTTCGCGGTTAACTTTATTTCAAAAAACTGGCCTGCCTGTTTTTGCAGTGTTGTTGCATCCATGGTGCTTTTGGAACTGCAAATGCATTTTTAGTCATCATTAGCATTATAAGAATGCTAATTGTTGTTAGACGACTGTTTACATGCAAATTATCGCGATTATTTGCCAAAAGCGTGTCGAAAAACATGGATGTTGTGAACAAAAGCTGCAGCTCCCAGTGGGCTTATTTGGAAAACTTATTCGGATATAATAAATTTCCAAATTCGCTGCCGCACAGTAAAATACGCCCCATAGTTAATGTCAAGTTATAAACCCGAACGCTAACCATGCGCGGTTCTGAAACATTGCGCGCAGCTGCCTGGCTGGCTGGCATGTTGCGTGTGTGTTGGCTGTCCGAATGTTTCACAAGTTGATTTTCGGGTTTAGAACCTGACATTAACTATGGGGCGTAATTTACTGTGCGGCAGCGAATTTGGAAATTTACTATATATACCAGTAAAAAATTCCAACAACCTCACGTTGAAGAAAATCATTCATTCATGTTTGCACTGTATTTTCTGGCGTCTTTCTTGTTTTGCTGTTGTTTACTGAAGAATTAATCCTCGACCCACCAAACCGTCGATAAAACTAACAGACGGCTGCTCACCTCAGCAACTTTGCAATCGAATAAATAAAGATAACACATTCACTGAATGGCTGAGAACAAGGAATCGACCATCGTGCTGGATGTTGATGGAGAAGTGTTAGGTCAACAATATAGGTACTGTGGCGTACATATAAAGGTGAGCTGCACCACATTTGCCCTTCGATTGTTTCCAAATAGCCAAAGGCTTCTACAGATAATTCTGCTCGTGATGCTGTGCGTCGATTTTGTGCTCATGCTCTGCTATGACGCCACAACGATGATGTGGATACGTTCAAATAATCAAAACTTCATAGTTCTGGCGACCATGATCCCATTGGTAAGCTATTATTGGCCATAAAAACTAATTAACCCAGTTGCAGCCGCAAATACAGGCCCACTATGTTTCAGCCACTGTGCCTCACCGGCTTTGGATTGGGCTTATACAGCATTATCAATCACAATGACATGTGTGGGATCGGTTTATACTGGATGCTGGTATGTTTGATGATTATATGCTGAGACCATGATCTATTCTATAAATATATCTACTAACAACGGTTGCATCTGCGCGATAATAAATTTTGTAGGGCATTCGCTCCTTCTTATGGGGAGCCGTGCTCACCGTGATCTTCTGGCCATTCTTTTCGTCGTAAGTGATCATTTGATGAACTTTTCGTCTTGCATTTAAGCCCAAGATAGTACCTTGGTAGTTGAACACATTGCAGGTCAAACAGAGACTTCACCGGCGAACATGAACGCATCACACCATTAAAAATTGTGATTGTTGCTTTCGCAGTCGGAACATTGGCCGTCATTGCAATTCAAGTGTTAGTGTGAGCATGTTTGGTTATTTTTAGTGTTATACCTATACCTGCCTTACACACTATTATGACAATATACATATATATAAACATATTGCAGCTGTATTATCTGGAAATTTATGAAGTACATCAGTCGTCGACCGCCAACCGGATTGTGCCCCGTGCGCGACTGAAGAATAAAAGTTCAGAATCTGAATATGATTATGATAACAATGAAATTCGCACAATTGCCAACTATTCTTATTTGGAAAGCATTTTTAGATGAGAAAGTGACTTCAATGAAAGAGGTGCCATTGTGAGAAACAACGTGTAATTATAATGACGTAAACCGCGAATATAATTTTGCCGGCTTCTGGTGGCACGTTGCAAGTGAGAACAATAAAATCAGCTCGGCCAAATTCACAGGGGCGTAAGGGGAGGTGCAGAGTTACGCCGCGCCCACCTTCAAGCCTTTTGGCGGGCCCCCGGCGCCCCCCTTGGGCCAGTCCAAAGAAGGAACAAAGATCCCTAAATCGTGGCATTTTCATTTTGATACGCTTGAAATGTTAAAAAAAATCGAGCGCTTCTCGCGTTAGGTACGCCCGTTTTTTGGTGAATTCCGACCGCTAGAAATTCCGATGTGTTCCTATCCTTCCCGCGCATCCGTTAGCTTAACAACGGCCAATTTTTGAACAAGCACTTTAGATAAAAATGAGTTTTTAAAGGAGAGACAAACACCACATAATGAGTACCCCAATCTGGATCTGGGTGCCCCTTGAAATTCAGTGTCAAAAGAATACCTGATCGATTTGGGCCAGCTACTCTCTGTTCACACACAATCGGTCTCACTTTCTTCGTTGTTCATTGGTTTACATTGTTTTTCAAATTGTCTAGTATTCAAGCTGCGAGAAATTTGAGCTTCTATTAAGAATCTTGATCACATTTTTTATCAGCTTTCTGTTAATCTCAGCCATCTATGTGTCACAATTTTGTACATTCTATTGCATTGGTTCATTTTGTTTGCGTCTTCAGTCACCGCACAGGCCCGAATCGGGATGGTTTTCCATATAATCTTTGGCTTTGGTCGCGACATAGCTGAAACGCAAGTGCACACATTTTTCTGATGTAAACAGAAGAGAGTCTGCGCTGACTTACAATTGGTAGATTTGGAAGAGTATGATCAGAACGGCGAGCAGCATGAAGAGTATGCCGATTGATGCTTGCGATTCTTTCTTCGCCTCATCGCTGAAAGCAAAGAATTTTAGTATGATTCTTCTTGTTTCGATATTAGAAGTGCAAAAAAACTAACTCATTTGTTAGCGCCAGCACCACAATTACGCACTGTATGCCAAGGAGCACAAGTCGGCCAAGCTGAATAATTTAAAGGGTGTGTATAACGTCTCCTAACCCCATGTTTTGTTGGGTGGAATTGAAAGATGTCTTCGAAAGGCCGCCGTGTGCAAAAAACCGCGACTTCTAACTTGCTAAATCGCGAATCTTGAGGGTTACTTTTCGAATTAAATCAATTTCCGGACACAAAATTCTGACTGAGCAGACAAAAAAAGTTACGAAGCGAAACACACACAAACCAGCTTCTGTGGGTTAAATGAAACATTCATTGTGTCCACAGTCAAGCCAGCAGCCAGAGCGTTGTGTGTTGAGCGTTTACGTGCGTTGTGTAGGCGGCTGAGCCGCGCTTAAACATGCAATGTTTCAGCAGAAAAACGCCAAACGTGAGTAGCGCGCACTCAAAAGGGCATGTGGACACTTGTTGACAAAGACAAAAATAATAAATGTCTTTTTTGTCTTTAATGTCTTTTTTGTCTTTAATGTCTTTCGTGTCAACAACTATGCACAACCACGCTGCGTATAGGACAGTTGTTGACATAAAGACAAAAATAGTTGGGTGTCAACAACTGTGCATGGATTGGAGCAGAGACAGTTCGGCCAGGTGAACAACATGTGAAGAACGCAAATGCGATCGCACACGCACCTGACAAACATCGTAAAATATTTTCCTTGCAAATTAAATTTTGAGAGAGAGTTATTCTATAAATTTTGAACTGCCGCCGTCTGATGTGCACGTCTTCCTGTGCCTGAAAGGAACAGATCAGAGAAAATACGAGGTGTTTCAAACCACTGCGGGATTTCAGTTAGTTGCTGCCAAAGATCAGGCGCACACATGATATAATTTGCGCAAATTTTCGTTAAATTTCAGTCCAACAGCAACCTTACTTTGCATAGTTTCCAAAATGGGGCGCAAGAAACTGAAAGAACCTCCAGCAATCTATAAATCGGATCTGTACCGTCAAAATGTTGATGCGGTTCTTGAAGGACGTTTGTCAATGAAAGATGCATCGCAATAATGCATTGCACACCCTGATGTACCAAGGGGACTAACAAGTGAAATACTGAATGCGCATGTGCAACAACGTGAAGATGACGTGAAATTATCTGTCACACACACACACAAAAAATCAAGAACGAGCGATGGACTGAGTTCAACGACACACGCGTCACTGAAACATCACAGGATCACTGCTGAAGGTCGGTCGCACCGGTGCAGTTGCGGCTCTGTACGTGCTTGAGCCTATCCCACGTGACCGCGATGACTGGTAACGCGTCTCGTTTGTTGTTGTTTTGTATCGTGCTGTTTGTTCATTTGGACTGCCTTGACTTGTTAGTGGTTGAGCACGTCACTTAGTGCATGGTAGACTCAATTCATGTTCTTGTTGGCCTAGCTATTGTCAGTTCATTGTTGTTGTTGGTAAATTCGTGTTTCATGTGTCTTTTTTCATTCCATGTGGCTACTGTATGTTCAAATTCTAGCCGCAAATACAGTTCGGGAACAACCTTGCCGGGGTTGCTGGTACACCTTGCCCAGTAAACATCCAATGAAGAGTTTGCATACCTTAACCAACATTTCAACACCACATCAAACCTGAAACAAGTTACATACATGCTCAGATAAAGATCATTATTAAACTTTATTTTTGTCTTTATGTCAACAACTGTCCTATACGCAGCGTGGTAATGCATAGTTGTTGACATCCAATTATTTTTGTCTTTTTTGTCTTTATGTCAACAACTGTCCTATACGCAGCGTGGTAGTGCATAGTTGTTGACACACGTGTTATTTATGTCTTTGCGTGTGTCAACAACTATGCATTTCACCGCTGCGTATAGGACAGTTGTTGACATGTCAACAAGTGTCTAGCTACCCTCAAAAGCGCCTGGAGTTTTGTGCCCGGAAATTGATTTAATTCGAAAAGTAACCCTCAATATTTCGCGATTTAGCGAGCTAGAAGACGCGATTTTTTGCACACGGCGGCCTGTCGAGGTCATCTTTCGATTGCACCCAATAAAACATGGGGTTAAGAGACGTTAGACACACCCTTTAATTAGCGTGAAAATGCAGCGGTGGCAGCATTTTTTTCTAGGGGTACGCTTTCATCGGGGTCGGGGAAAGAGATTTCGCCCAAGATGAAAAGCATGCGGTTGCTGGCGCAAGCGACATTGGCAAAAAGAATTTGTTGTGTTTTGTGTTACTCACGGTCACAAATCGGTAGATGTTGATGAAGCTGGGTTTGTCTTGTATCAATCCGAGCAGGCCGAAGATGAAACCGACCACCGTGATTAGCTGTAGTGATAGTCAAAATTTTCAACCTTTTTTGCGATGGTCATGGTAGCTCACTAACCGTCAGAAATGCGGCGATGATCCACACCCAGAATTTCATGCTGAACATGGCACTTTCGACCACCAATAGAATAACCAATTCGATGCACATGCACAACAGCAGGCCGCACTGTAGTTTTGTGTCCAGTTGCATGATTGATTTTTGGGGTGAATGTATTATGCCCCTGGAAAGGAATGAGAACATCAGGCTAACTTTGACGGGAATGGTGCCAATGCAGCGTTTCGGGTCTTCAGCCAAGCAGGAGGTCATTTTCGTGAAATCGCACGTTTGGTGTTTAGTTGCTGGTCAGGTCGTGTCGTAAATGGGATATATTCGGTTGGCAAGCGTGCGGTCGATGATCTAATCAGGATAATGAAGCAGTAGGGAGGAAGGAATCAAAGGAAAAGTCAGCCAGCAGTGTGAAGGAATGACGACTGCCCTCATCGATCTTTCGCCAATTTCGCTTGGCATGCAGCACAATTCGCAAGCACAGATCATCCCAAACCGGGCGCGCGTCCATTACACACAAATAAATGTATGGATCGACATGGGACCATGAATAGGATGCAGCCAAAGTCCTTTTAGAGTCATAGCTAGCCCCGCGGGGAAAGAGAACGGCTTCAGTGCAACACAGTGCGGACGTTTGAGACCGCCACACACTGTCGATTCCACGAACAAGATTGTTGCAGATCTCCTA
Organism: Rhynchonema sp. JSB1_4; assembly: GCA_030248065.1. Classification (NCBI taxonomy): domain Eukaryota; kingdom Metazoa; phylum Nematoda; class Chromadorea; order Monhysterida; family Xyalidae; genus Rhynchonema; species Rhynchonema sp. JSB1_4. The sequence goes on from JASAMV010008362.1 coordinate 98,541, forward strand.
TTGCGTTGTGATAAATGTAAAACAATGTATTATACAAAGTGTCTTTCAGCACGCCTTGGAATGATACAACAGCTACCGAGGTGGTCGTGGAAGAACGTCGCCATGCTCAGCAACCTGTGTGGACGACTCACAACGGTGCAAATGTGGACCCAACAAATGTCAACACAAGCCAAGCGAAATGCACTGAATGCAGAGCAACTACCTTCTTGCACGTATGGTAAGTGTGCTGCCTGGGGGTGGGTAACAGGGCAGTCGCACAAACCAGTTTACAAAAATGTTCTAGTCAGTGACGCTGGCAAGAAAGACCAGCCAATGAAGCAAAGACATTGCCGGTCACAGCATTATTGTGAACCGCATCTGATTGGATTGCGGAAAGCAAACCATCTGCTTCGATTTATACTCGCACAAAGTTCATACAAGTTATTACAATACCATTTACATAAAAAGTATCAAGACGGAACCACAAATCCACGTGAGACACAGCCATTCAAATTGGAGCAAGCTACCAGATAAGTATGCAATCCATATCACGAAGCAAATCGCTGAAGACCAAACATGAAAGCTTACAAAAGGACGTTCAAACCTAAGACATCGAAGAAAAGTGAAAGAAACGAGACCAAAGAAGAATATTCACATAAATCGAAAAAAATGTTGCAAGACTGTCAGCATAATGTAACTTCACAGAAGCGCATATCAAAGATGGAACATCACCGAAGACAGAAATAAGACAACGTGCAAAGATGAAAAGATAGTGCGATAACATAAAAAGACACTGGTGGAACCTGCTCACAATGAGTACAAAAAACAGAATCGTTAATCGAAATGCGGAAAACTGTTATCATGAAGACAGAAAAGTGAAGATCATAGATTTATGTATCCAGTCAAAATACCAAATCAGTTCAAAATCGCACAATCACAGTGTCAGGCGTGAGCACATTCAACCAGTGCACCACTTCATCGGCTGTGGGTCGTTGTTGCGCACTGGTCACCCAACACAATCGTGCAATGTTCATCAGCTCGACGTTGCTCGGCTCAGATCCGAAGTCAATGCTAACACCATGCCCGTCGCACTCGTCCTGGTCTTGGTCGGGACGAAGGTTGCGCGATACCACCTAAATAATACCAGTTTTCTTTATTTTTGTGAAACATCACGAACTATACGCTCAGCAACTTTACGTTGGTTGAGACTATGGTTGGTTTATTGCGTCGGCACCCCTCAGAAATACACAACAGAAGAAGTTTAAATGGAAAAAGCATAATTCGTGGATATTATTATTGATCTAACCTCCAACAACACCACTACGTGCGAAAAACATGATGAAACTTGATCTCCGTCCGTCGATATGACCAGCTCACTGGCATTGATGTTCAAACTAACCAATCCAACCAACCAAGAACACAATCTGATGCGCATGATCGAACTGCGCAAAGGGCATTCGTCGTGTGAGCATCTGCCACAAACACACGCCGAACGCGTAGATGTCACACGCACGCGACACGATGTTATGACGCAGCAGCTCGGGCGATTTGTAGATAAGGGTGCCTGAATGGGAAAGGTGAAGCGTGAGGTCAAGAAATCTTGAGAACAAAGAAAGGATGAAATCCCAGGTACATTGCTAGAGTAGTGATATGGGCCGATTGTATTTGTCAACCCATATCAGTGTTATTATTGATAAAAGCTAGAGAGAAAGCCTTGCTTTCTTATTGGTGGATTTCTGCGAGGTAGCGAGTCCTCGGGACTTCGCGTGTGCGAGGGCGCGGCCCGTTGCTGTTGGTGGCACAAGAAGAAAGAAGAATTTGTGGCACGAGCGAGAAAGGAAAAGGAGACGAAGAAAAAGAGAAAGGAATAGAAGAAGAAAAAGGAAAAACGCAAGGAGATAGAGAAAGGACGAGAAGACGAAGAGAAAGAACAGAGGAAAAGAAATCGAAGAGAAAGGAAGACGAGAAAGAAGAGAGAAACGAAGAATAAAGAGTGAATGAAATGGAGATTTGAGAAAGTTGGGGGAGCCCCGAATTGAGAAAGGTGTTGTGCACTGAGAAAACATAAAAAACAAAAAAAATTTAAAAAATATAAAAACAAAAAAAATTATTTGGCGGTGAGATGATTTATATGTTGAAATGTGTTATTTTGTGTGAACGGTATGATTGTTGCTGAATTTGAATCGTGTGATTTGTGCATTAGCGTGAATGTGTTGCCCTGTAAATGTGTTGCGAATTGTGATTTTATTATTGATGTGTGTATTGTGTGTGCCACGTGATATTTGAGTGATAGTGTGATACTGTGATCGTATTTGAGATTATCTTCATTTGGTACACCTCCCCTGGCGGAAGGAGGAGTAGTGATATGGGCCGATTGTATTTGTCAACCCATATCAGTGTTATTATTGATAAAAGCTAGAGAGAAAGCCTTGCTTTCTTATTCTAGCACCAACCACTGGTAGCTTCCTTCATGGTGTCTTGTCCCGGTGACAGACATTTAGACGAGCCAAAATCGGCCAGTTTACATTCATCCGTGTCGTCGGTCAGCAGCACATTGGCCGGTTTTACATCAAGGTGCACGATACGTTGGTCTGAAGACAAGAGTCGATACTTATGTGCAGTGCAACCGGAGCTCACATTTATTCAGACTTTTCAACCAAAGACTAACCATGGCAATATCTAAGTGCATTCGCCAATTGATGGGCGTACCGATGTCGTCGTTCAAAGTCCACCATTTCTGTCGCATCGTCGAGCACGCCTTGTAGATTGCGCGAACCGGCGTATTCGTACACAACCTCAATGAAGGGGGAAAGCTTAAGAAAATGGTTGGACACAAAGCCAGTCGCTTTTCTTAACATGTATATCATCGGAAAAACTGCTCAAACCTGTGTAAGGTGCGTGAACGTGCTGAATGCAAGAATACGCACTACATTGGGATGGCAGAGACGGAAGGCATTCAGTTCGGCACGTAGGCTCACACATCTGGATTTGGCGTTATTCACTGAAAAAAAGGACATGGAAAAATTGAGATTGGACAGATGAAAATGCAAACCCAGCTTTCAAACTCAATACGAACCACATTTCCTATTATGCAGTTGTTTGATGGCCACCCGTTTACCGTCATAACGTCCGACAAATACCGAACCGAAACCGCCGTGTCCTGGTTGTAGGAAAATGTGAACTTGAAAAAAGCATAGAAAAACATTAAGAAATTTGAGTGACGAAAGGGGGGGCTGTTATAAAAAAATTCGTACCTATTTTCGGCGTGAACACAGGCGACGGCGTCACCACCGACGACATCGATTCCAAACGCTGCTGCAACGAACCTTTGCGTGAGCCTGAAAACATTCACGCACGGTTGCCGGCAGGGTAGTGTGCTATTTTTGAATCTGAAAATAGCAATAAGACCGAAAGCTTACTTACCATACCGCAATTTGCACCTAAAAAACTTCTGCATCTAATTATTGGGAGGTTGTTACGTGTGAATTGCAGTTAAACGTTGAACATCTGGAATGTCACAAGGCGCCAAAATTTCCCAATTTGCACTCAAAAAAATCTAGCATCTGGGAGTGACCTGCACATGGACATTTAAAAAAAATCCCCGACCGACACCCACCATTTCTTGCTGCGGCGGATGCCGGCGACGCACTGGGCGGTCGTTGGAGCAATTGCAATGGAGCGGACAGACAGCGCTGTTGGGCGGGCACCGGCTCATCGGGCACACGGTCGGCCGTCACCGCAAGTGAACTGCAGACAATTTGTCCTAAGTCCCTTTCATTCACTTCGGGCATCGCGCTGTGCCGCAAGCACAACGTCAGGATCACGAAAAGTCAAAGCCGCATTTTGGCGAAATCAATATTTCAGCCGATCCCCCGTTATAACAACAGCGCTTTATGTTGTTTTAAGCCGCAGTTTTCAAGCTGGATGTTCTATGACCTCGAACTCAAGGCAAAGCAACCTGCTGCACCAGGGTTTTTTTTGCCACTAATGGGCTACTAAAAATTTTTGAATGAGCACAAGATTTTGGCAAGCGAGAAACCAACGGCAAACTGGAATTTCACGGAGCCAGTACTTAAGTAAGAATGAGCCACTAAATCAGCCACAAGATTTTGGCAAATGAACCACAATGGGCCAGTGGCCCATTTTGAAAAACCTGCACCCAGCCAACCTGTTGTTATTGGCGTAATCGTCGTCATCGCAGTACAACAGACGTCGTTTCATTTTGTACTCTTCGGCCCGGCACGGACTCGTCAGCAACGCGTCACACGTCGATGTTAGACTGAAGTCGAGAGATGACGCGCTCGGCTGAAATGATGAGAGCAGAAAATCTTGTTGCCGATGGCGACAACGGCAGAATTTCGGAATAAGACACCTAGCTGGGTATTTTTGCCATTTTTACTGGTTCATTGAGCCAGTAAGAATTTGAAATGAGCCAACAGATTTTGGCAAATGAGCCAGTAGAATTTCAATGAGTCAGTAATGAGCCAATAGAATGAGCCAGTGAGCAGTTCAGGAAGCACTTTCTGAAGACAGCAAACAGCTCAAAATCGAAAAATTTTCGCGGTTCGCAAAAACCATGTTGGTGTCCAAAAGTCTAGGTGCAACTTGCACCTAACTCTCGACTTCTAGGTGCAATTCTGACATTTTGTGCATTTGTGCACCTAAAAAGCGTCCAAAAAAACTATCAGCTCGATATACTGGCGGACGAAAAAAAACGTTTTATTCACAAAAAACCGTTTTTTTCGAGGCCCGAATAGCTTTCCATTTATTTTTCCAGGTGGTTTTTTATCGGTTTTTTATTTTAGTTTTCCCAAAAGTTGTAAACCGATGAGTTTCGGTTCGAATCAAATTTTGGTCCTATGTTCGGACAAAACCTTTTTGTGAACCCTACTTTTGTGTCGTGTGCTCATACTTCGTGCCCAAACACATCACTATTTTGACCGGAACACTTAAGTACTGGAAAAGTATTTGAAAAGAAACGGTTTTTTTAATCGTTTTTTTCAACAAAAAATAAAGAACGGTACTTTACGCCAGTATAGAGCCCAATATTCAAGATTCCCCCAACCAAAGTGAGTGGCTGGCGACTGACGAGTCTGGCACAAAACTCACGTAAACAGGCGAATTTCGCAGATTTGATCCGGACTGCTGACTGCCAGTTTTCGCGGCTTGCGCGTGTTGCTGGGCCTGCGCTAGTTGTTGTTGACGTTTGTCACCATTGATGTTTATTGTGTCGCTAAAACGATTGGGACCAATTGAGCACATCAGAATATACTGGCAGGCGGAAAAAAACCGGTTTTTTTTCGGGAAAAAAACCGAAAAAAAACCGTTTTTTTTCCGAGACCCGAATACTTTTCCATTTATTTTTCCGTGGGTACCTTTTCGGTTTTTGATCGGAAAAATATCGGTACTTTATTCCAATTTTTCCAAAAAATTGTAATGCAAAACTGATGAGTTTTTCGATTTCAGTGAAAAATTGGCTCGAGCACAAAAATTAACCAGCCCAAAATGGGCCGAAAAGCGTGTAAACCAAGTGTTTTCGACTGACTTCAACACTCTTCAAGAGCACTCTCGTCACTTCGAACAAATTTTGCACTGAAATTGTTATATTTTTCGAAATTACGTTCTTAAGTACTGGAAAAGTATTTGGAAAAAAAAACGGTTTTTTTCGGAAAAAAAACGTTTTTTTTCCACGAAAAATAAAGAACGGTTCTTTATGACAGTATACATCAGAAGAAAACAATTTCTGGCAGGCGCTTTCAAACTGAACAAAAATTCAAACCTCAGAGCGCGCGATCGAAAAAACGACAACTGATGCTTGCTCGCATTGAGCAGCGGCGATTTTGCGTTGAATAAATTGTTCTGGTCAACAACTGATGGCCGCACTGAACTCGCGCTCAGATTGTGTGTTGACGACGATGCCTCGCTTGTCCCGTTGGAGTTGAAGACGGACCTTTGTATACTTGTTGTGTTGAAGACGGGCCCATGTAACTTTGAGGCCGAAAAAAACCGGATTTTTTTTCCGAACAGACCGTTTTTTCCGAGGCCCGCAAAACCATTTACCCCCCAAAAAAAGTTCCGACAATTTTTCCTAGGTCGCGCAATAATGCAGTCAAAATCATTAAGTCGGTGCTAAACAACCCACACGTTCGTTTTGAGATGGCCAAAACCTAGGTGTCGGGAGTCGGTTTTTTTCAAACACTAGATGTCGGGTCCGGGTGTCGGGTTTTTTTGAAACCGTCGGGCGTCGGGGGTAGGCTTTTTTTCTCAGGTGTCGGGTACTTCCAGATGTCGGGTACCCTCTCGACCTCTAACCCTACTTATGCGGTCATTGCACTAATCTTGCATTGGCTTCTTTGCACTGCAAATCAAATGTTTGTCCCATGTGTTGTTGACGATAGGTAGATGTTGGTTGGGGGCCCCCATCCTCCCATATGTACTACCCTGCCTCCCTCCTTTTTTCGAGGGGAATTACTGTACACCCTGAGATCGAGCGTATTTTGGAGAAAATTTCGTCGGGAAATGGCCTGAAACAGGCTAAAAATGCACTTGGAGATTAGAAAGTGCTCATTTTGAACTGTTTAGTACCGATTCACATTGGTTTTGACAACATCCTCTCGCAACCTTGGAAAATATCTCGGAAATTTTTTGAAAAAAAACGTTTTTTTTCCAAAACTGGCCACTTGGAAAAATTTCCGGGAAAAAAACGTATTTTTCCGGGCCTCGAAAAAAACGGTTTTTTTGGGTTTTTTTTCGAAAAAAATGGCTTTTTCCGGCCAGCAAGTTTACTAGTGTACCTTGATCGGGGAAATTAGTGCACCTCAGGGGGGGGGGGGTCCCCCTCCCCCCAGGAACTACACTGATTGACAGAAATATTTGGACTAGTTTGAAGTTTTCAGACCTGTCCCGGGCAATTTTTAGTGTCAAACAGCCCAATTTTAGGTGTCTTTTCTTCGAAATTTAAAAGTGTCGGTGTGGATGACGTGGATGGGTGTTTGTCCATTAATTGTGTGGGTATGAGCGTGTGTTTTTTTCACCAAATGTGTGGGTGTGGCCGGTGTGGGTGTGTCTGTGTGGGAACCCCAGATTCCGATCCCTACTTTTGAGCACTGCGAACCGAGCTGAGTGAATCCCACCCGCACCCGGCCCGGTGAACACCTCTGGTCATGCATGACAGACACGATCATCAACCTTAAGCCGCCATGATAAAAGTACAAGTAAAATGACGCACGAAGTTGTTGTCGGCGGCGTGTCGACCGAACGAAAGAACACAGGCGGTCGTTGTCCAGGAGACAGCACATTTTTGGCGGTGTCGATTTCAGGATTGGCGCTCGGCTGAGCAATTGCAATCATCGCATTTTTGCGTTTGTTTTGGAGCTGCTGCTGTTGACACAAAGGCGAAGAAACGAATCGAGCGAACAACGGCGATTGCGAGCGCATCGGTGACGCCAGACGGGACAAAGACGGCGACGCCATTTTACACCGGGTCGAGTCGAGCTGGAGATGTGAACAGCGTTGAATAGAAAAAAATTTTTTGCTTCTGTTTTTAAACGTTATATTGTTTTTTGAACAGTCGGCGAAGTGACCTTTTTCCAGTACAGACAATATTGCACACTTGCACAGCAGACTGTTAAATTTGACGTTTCGTTTGGAAAAGCGTCTGCTGCTTGTTCAGCGTGCAATGTTTCAAGCTTACGCCGAGCTTACACTGAACTTTCTCACACCGAGCTTTCCACCGACCTTTACACCCAACTGACCTTCACACCGTTTCGAAAATAAAATCACCCTTTTTCATGGAAAACAATGAGTTTTCAACCAAAAAATACCAAAATGGTAGGTTCAAAAAAATCGCAAAAATTATGACAAAAATTGGGGAAAATCTGAGCCAAAAATTCGGGCCGGGCCGGAGATTTGGGGGTTCGGACTCGGAGAGAAAACGCGAATTTTCGATTTCGCCATAGAAGGCACGGGTTGGCTCAAGGTTTGGCCTAAGCCTAAGCCTAAGCCTAATAGTAAGCCTAAGCCTAAGCCTAAGCCCAAGCCTAAGCCTGAGAAAAAGGGAAGTCAATTTTGAAACGGGACTAGCTTTTCCCACCATGCGCCGGGCCGCTGCTTCGTAATTATATT